>CAUYQG010196092.1:0-29041 GCA_963574415.1 Tarsius wallacei
GGAAATATATTTTATCTGTATTATTTTATCCTTTTATTTTAGTTTTATAGTATATTAATTTTTAACTTTATTAATATTTTTCCTTTTATCATGATTTATTTGTATTTTTTTTAGTTCTTAAAGTTGCATTTGTTTACTTATTTGTAATAATTTGTAGTCATATAAAATTATAAATGTTACTCTGAGATCAGTTACAGTTGCATCTCAGAATTTTACAAGTCATATTCTTACTTCCTTTAATTTCAACATAGTTTATACTAAAGGAACCCCCAAAAAACCCTGAATGTATTTATAAAAAATTGTGTATTTATTCTTACATGTTTAAACTCCAGTCACCTTCAAAGTATTCTTCATTTAATGTAATGTATCTATTAAATGCTTTTTCTTCACTGCTGAAAACAGTTTTTGAACCTGTCAATTTTGATACCTTTTAGTACTTCTGCCATTTTTGTTTCACCTCTTCCACGTTAGTAAAACATTTCCCTTTGATAACTTTTTTAATCCAAGGAAACAAAACAAAAATCTTGGGGTGAGATAGGGTGAATAGGGAGGGGCATGGGTGCCATGTCATTTTTGGTCATAAACTGCTGAACACTCAGCAGGTGGGCTTGTAAATCATCCATTATGAAATTCGCAAACACACTAAAAAAATCTTCCCCCTCAAAAATTCACAGAAGCTGAATGCAGCCTCTCACAACACTACCTGGTACACTGATGCCAATGGGTTCCAAGAATATTTGCCTAGTGGGAAAGCCTGTATTACAGGGGGTAAACCCTCCAAAAAACAATTTTATTTGTGTGTGTGTTTTTTTCCCTCATATTTTTAGTTTTATTTCCCTTTGAATATCTATTTACAGCAGCCGTGAACATTTGAATCCAGTTAGGGAATTAAATATGTCTCAGCATATCTACTAAACTAGTATGAGCTGTGTAAGTAAATTCTTGTTTTTCCTCTACACATGGAGAAAGCAGCAGATCCAGAATCAAAGAGGAAAGAAAGGAATAGCAGCGTTTTCCACAGACCTTGGTCTAAAGACCACTAAAGGGAATAGTAAGCTTGCCTTCAGTCCTTTAGAAGAAAGGCCTGACTGAAGAAGCTGAAGGTGCTGTTTTACAAAGGGATCTCTCCCTGACATGGTAGCATATGCAATTCTGCTTTTGAAACCCAGATAAAAAGTAGAACAGTGACTGGGAAGGAAGGCCAGCCTCTTTCCTTCTGTGCTGAACCCAGTGTGGCTCTAATATGTTAAAGCTTTCAGGAGAGGCTTTGGTAACTTTCATTTATTCTTTATATAAATATTTTTAAAGTATGTTTCATGACAAGCACTGTGTTTGGCCCTGAAGATGCAGTAAGAAATAGTGTTAACTGTTTCATTGGCTTAATCTTCAGCATGGGCAAATGCCCTATCACACTGCACATTGAAAGCAGAGGGTAGTGGGAGGTTAGCATGGAGATATGGGAATCATACCCTGCTAAGGGGCTTCAGAAGTAGAAAACCACCAAAAAGGAGGACAGATGAGAACAGATGATGGTACGCAAGCACACATAAAACTTTTTGCCAGAACCCCCATAGGTACTTGACTGAAATCTGAGTGGGATTTGCAAAGGTTCTTATTCATGGGTTAAAGTAAGACCTACAATTATGTATGTTATTGCAATGTATGTGTCCACAGACCAGTGAAACCATTGCATATGTATTTGCTTGTTACTGCAATAGAACAACTGATAAAGAGCAATGACTTAACCTTTGTTACTGTTCTATACTGCCTTATCCCCTGTGTCTTCTCCAATTGTGTAAGTACAGGAATTCAGCTTTGCCCTACTATCATAGACTTCTGTGTTCCCGGGACTGTGCACATAGCATAATATTTCTTCAGTAAGATAACTGCAAGCAGTAATTATCATCATCCTCATTACAGGAGAGGAAACTAAGGCTGAAGAAGACAGAATCACTGACTAAAGTCACATGACTAACATAGGACAGAGTCTTTTCCAGAAAACAGTATGTATTTAGCCAATGTCTGTTGAACAAACGACGGGGTAAGCCGCAGCTTTATTACTCATTCAGTTGCAACTATTTAATCGGGGTAATAAGAAAGAACATGCAATTAGCACCCATTTCAGAGTAGTCTACAATGAAAACTTGTAATAATATTGTCATTTTTCATCACAGATTGGTTTGTACAGGTATGAAAAAATACAATATGTGGTTATCTGCAGTGAAGCACTGCAGTGGGCACAAATAAATATGGAAAAAGTATTAGTTTTATTAAAATTTTCATTAGATTTAATCATTTGTTGATTCAAATGTATGCCTTTGTATCTTCACATTACCAAATACTATGCTAGACAATATAAGAGAAAGAAGGCATGAACTTTTTTTCTGAAAGACATCTACAGTTTAGTCTGGTAGATTATATTTATGCTTCAGATAGAAAGAACTGTTATCTGAAATATATGTAGAAAGAATACTAAGACTGGATTTCTGTCCCTGTTCTTGATCAGATGTGAACATTTTGCCTTCCATTTCCTCTCTAGATCTCAGTTTTATCATCAGTAAACTAAAAACAGTGGTTTAAAGGATTGTTAAGACTTACAACATATTTAAGTACAATAATTTCATAAATTGGGAAAGACCAATTCTTGCTGGATCAAGAAAAAAAACCAGTATAGATGAGGAATTGCATTCACATTTAATCATGAAAGGTTTAATTCGAGAACCATCATAACAAAGAGGGAAAAATTTAGATTTTAGGGGAAGTATTACCAGAGTAATGTTTATTAAATCACATTATAGATTATAGGTTAAGTCACAAAACATTCCTTGGTCCTAGGTAAACACAAAGAATGTTTTGGGAAGTGGCCATAAGAGAATGGAAGAACTCAACAAAAATATTTCAGAGATTAAAATTCTGATTCTCTGTGTGATCTACATCTTTTCGAGTTTTTAAAAATTCATTTCTTTACTGTTATTTGAAAATTGCCTGAATACCATGATACATTCTTTTTAATGTAATAGCAAACTCAGTTATGCAATTTGCCCACACTTCTATAGCTTTCTTAACATCCTATAAAATTGATATATGTTGTTGAAGAGTTTCTATTTTTGTTGAAAACGTATCATTATCCATCTTTATCGTGCATGTATTTTTTCAAATCTGTCTTGATTACTTATCTAACATTGAAATATTCTTATGGAAATTGGAAAAACAATCAATCAATCCTCTTGGTGTCAAGCAAACAGTTGGTTGACTGACTTGTTAAGCATTCTTCCAGATGTTAATAGCAATCAACCAAGGCTTTGGATGGGTGTTTTATACAGTGTCCTTACATATTGAGATGCCTTCTTTGGATATGTAAATCTTGAAATTTCCCTTGTTTTATCTGTGGATTAAATTAAAATCACTACTAATAGTGCCACCTTGTGTCTAAAATTTAAAATCAAGAGAATATGTTTATATTAATTCCAGAATTTGGGGGTAAAGATACGCATATAAATTAATCTACTTCAAACTTCTCTTTTCAAAATGAAGCAATCAGAAATCTAGAAAGTTATGTGACTTATTTAAAGTCACTCAATGAGTGAGTGAGGGTTATAGCTGGGACTAAAACCCCAGATTCGTGAATTTTGGTTTGGTTATCTTTTAATGTGTCACATAATTTAGAGAGTTTGCTTTTGATGACAAAAGCAGAGGAATAAATTTTAGTTTTAATAAAGCTGGGTATAGATTTAATATTAATTTAATTTTAATTAATTGTCACAGTAAGATTCAGTTTTGATATTTAAGTACTGTAAAATACTGATAGTTAATGAATGTGTATAGCAATAATGTAGGCTCCTGTTATTAATAAGTGTCAGGGAAAATTAATTTGAAGAGTATTATATTTTTAATTGTTTTGTAAACATAGTAATTTAAGGGAAGTCACCCAAGATATTGTCTCCCACATTACCTACTTTTATACTTATTTTTTATTTATTTATTTATTTTTTGATTTATTGTAGAGATGAGGTCTCGCCAAGTTGCCCAGGCAGGTCTCGAACCCGCAGACTCAGGCAATCCACTCACCTCAGCCTCCCAAGGCGCGGAATTACAGGCTGAGCCACCGAGCCCGGCTTACTTTTATATTTAATTTAAGGCATGAATCCACATTGCTCTTCAAAAGTAATTTTTTAGAGAGAGTTGAGAATAAATGGCACAATAGTTGTGCAGCAATGAGCAGTGCAAAACAGTTGGGATAGATGTTTCATCTAAAATTACCAAATTGTATTATGGACTTTTGTTGAATATTTATAAATTCAGGTCTCCTTCATCAGACTTTACATTAGACTTTTTGAAACTATATTTTATTTTTATTTTTATTTATTTATTTATTTTTGAGTTGGAGTCACACTCCACTGCCCAGGCTGGAGTGCAGTTGCACACCCATGGCCACCCCAGCGTCGACCTGCTGTGCTCCAGCAATTCTTCTGCCTCAGCCTTCCAAGTAGCTGGAACTACAGGCGTGCACCACCACACTCAGCTAATTTTTTGATTTATTGTAAAGAGGAGGTCTCACCATGTTGCCCATGCTGGTCTTGAATGCACAGGCTCAGGCAATCCTCTCTCCTCGGCCTTCCAAAATGCTGAAATTCAGGCTTGAACCACTATGCCCGGCAATATGATACTTTTCAATTAACAAAGATGTGTTGAGGATAGCACTGAACAGGTCATAATAAAAATGTTGAAAAGAGGTAGAGTATGGGGTCTCCATCCTGAGAGTTTATAAAAATTGTTTAGGAAATTTCAAAATTGAGGATGTAGCTGGGCATAGCAGCACACACCTGTAGTTCCAGCTACTCAAGAGGCTGAGGCAGGAGAATCACTTGAGTCCAGGCATGTAAATCTAGCTTGGGAAATATAGAAAGACCCATTTCTTAAAAAAAAAAAAAAATCCATTAAGAATCATTTACTAACACCCAATCAAATATTCACATAACTTCTACCTTTTTAATGGTAGAGAAATGAAAGAATCTAAAATGATGGGAAACAGAAGGGAAGCAAAGAAATAAATATTTCTTCACCAAGTATGATATGCTAGGAACATCACAAATATTCTGGTCTACCGGTTTAACTGAGAAAGGGCTTTGGAGATTTTTATTCACAGCCCCCACTGAATCCTTCATGGTAGCATTGCTTCTAGTTTTCATCTTGCCTTTCTGCTCAACCTATTCTTCCAGAGATAAGAAGCTCAATTTTATGGCTGATAATTGGCCTCCATTTAATAAAACCAAAACTCACTTCATTGCATACATTTCTACATTACAGAATTGGTAAATTTACCTTATTTTAAATTTTCTTTTTTGCTTGTTTATTTACTAAATGACGAGCATGATCTTACAAGATGGACTATGTTTTTTGGTTATTTCTAAACAGGAACAAGCTAAGATAGTAGGACTTTATCCTAAAATTTAAATTTAAAGATTTCCGAATGCATTCAGTTTTCTGATAGCAATTATTTCACAAAAACAAAAGCAGTGAGCAGAAACTAAGCCATTTTCCTTAGGTAATTCTGCTATAGGAATGTAGTCATATACTTTGAATTAAAAATATGTCCATAGAGTGTGCAAAAAATTAATAATGATCTTGACTAGACCCCTTTTACTTTGATGTTTTTACACAAATTTGGTTATGTCACCCTGGTTGCCTTGTTAGCAATGATACTATGACGACAAGGATGCCTCATATAATGCTTTAAAAAGAATATGAAAAGAGAAAACAAAGCATGGCAAATGTGGAAAAGAAGAGGATGAGGACAGGAGGACTTCTCAAAGCCACAGCTGTGTTCATAGGATGCCAGGCAAAGCAACTGCTAAACTCAAAGGAAAACAGGCAACAAGAATATAACTATATTAAAAATGGGATAACGATGCATTATTCAAAGTCGGTACATTAAAGAAAATCTCAGTTGGTAGCTTTGCTTCTGTCAGCTGCTTACTTAGGCAGGACGTCAGAGCACTACCCTTCACTAAGAAAACAATGAAGACCTAAATGCCAATGAAGTCTATGGTTTAACTAACTGGCTTCTTCTTTAGCACTGGCCTCTATTTATCAGGTAAGAATTTTATGAATTTTGAAAGATGTGGCTTTTTGATTGTTGTAAAATTTCCCATAGTGACTGTTAAGTCTCCATCACAGGACACTGTGTCTTTTAAGAAACCACAGCTAACAGTGTTTCATATAAAATATAAATATGATCTGCAATTGTGACATCTTCTGGGGTAAAGAATAAAATAAAGGCTGTGTCAAGAACTAAATATATTAGTTTAATGCTATTTCAACACTGTTAACTAACTCCTGGCATTTATGAAATATTAAGAGAAGGATTTATCTACCGACCTGAAAAGGAAATGAGAAAGTTATGTACTGAGTGGTACTAATATTTGTCCCAGCTTACCAACTTGATAAATTAACATGCTTAAGAATAAAGCCTCTAATCATTTTTTTTTAAATTTGAAAAGATTAGTGTCCAGAAATATAAAGTGGTAAAGAAAAAAGAAGTAGTTGGATTTACCAGCATAAAAACTACAATGGGAGTAGGCTTGGACAGAACAACTGTACAGGAATTTCTTCAAATCCTGTTTGGTCTTACCAGTTCAGGGAAAATAATGCATATGCACACATACACATGCACACACATATACATGGATATACCCACTGCTATAATTGGCTTCATAAGTCACAATGCAGTTAGGAAATTCAAACATATAAGGGTACTCCCTTTTTTTTTTTTTTTTTTTTGGAAACTGGAGTATCTTAGCAACCATCAGTGGATATTAGTGTCAGGTAAAGGAGATTAACATATATATATATATATATAAAGTAAAATAAAGCATGTTAAAAAGCTAACTGTAGCATCATTTCATTAAACAAGGGGGAAGAAAAATTTCTGGAAGGAAGAAAATGTAAAAGTGTGTTGTTTAGGTGGCAATTTGAATGAATTTATAAAACATTATTCTTTTAACTTTTTTCTTTAAAAATAGTAATTCCTTTCATAATAAGATTATTTTAAATCAAATAAGCCAATAAAAGAAGATAATACATATGAAATTTTGGGATAAAATTCTTTGAAGGACGATGGGCATATTTTCTGGAAGCCAGGAGTCAGAGTTGTGAACTCTAGATTTTTCACAGTGCTAGTCAATTTGCAAGCAGACACAATATTAACTCACATGCATGTAATGAACTTCCCAGAAGGTGCATCTATTTTGGGCCAACTAAGTACCAGGAAATTTGCCACAACAACAAAAAAAAAGGATAAGAAATGAATAAAGGAAAGAAAGAGGAAGAAAGGAAATGTAGAATGGGGAAGAGATAAATATAAAGAAAATAAATGGTAAGAAAAATTGTATAAAGATGTATATTAAAGAATACAATTCATGTATAAATTTCATAGCCTATATTTCACCCATCATACATAAAACACTATTTATTCTCACATAAACAATTTTTAAATTAGGCATAAACATACCATATTTATATAAAGATTAACCTTAGAAAGCTAGAGAAGGATTAGCAGAGTATTCGGCATCTAGTTGATGTACATTGCACACGTTGGATATTCTAACTCTATTGGTTATCTGGTTTACTCTATGGGAAACTGAGAAATAGAAGAAAATAAATCTGGCAGCAGTATAAAAATAAGTTAGGGAAGAACAGAATAACTACAAATCTGATAAAAATGCTAAACATGCACCAAATCTGAGAATTTAGTTTAAACATCGATAGACCTCTTTGAAAGTCATTATTCAGCCGGGCTCGGTGGCTCAGCCTGTAATCCCGGGCCTTTGGGAGGCTGAGGTGAGTGGATTGCCTGAGCCCGCGCGTTCGAGACCCACCTGGGCAACTTGGCCAGACCTCATCTCTACAATAAATCAAAAATTAGCCGGGCATGGTAGTGCACGCCTGTAGTTCCAGCTACTTAGAAGGCTGAGGCGGAAGGATCGCCGGAGCCCACCAGGTCGAGGCTGCAGTGGCCGGGAGCGGCCATTGCACTCCAGCCTGGGTGACAGAGCGAGACTCCAATTCAACAACAACAACAAAAAAGTCACAATTCTACTATAGCTTGCTAATATATATTAGCTCACTATAATATTGAAAATTCAATATGATGATGAAGGTGATTATGAAAATTTTATATACACTATTTTTTCCTTCAGAAATCAGGTGTTTATTCTATTAAATTAAATAATTTAAATTAGAAAAATACAATTGTTAATTTAAATGCCAACCAGTGTGGAAAGATGCTAAAATTTTCACGTATTGTTGGTGGTAATGCACATTGTATACTATTTAGGAGAAGTATTTATTGTAAATCATTGACTTTTTCAGTGATTTTTAATACAATAAGCCCAAGAAGTCTAAATATGGAAAAACATGTATATATGTGCCAACCACACTTATTTATCATGCTTAGCATTATGTTAATGTTACCTAAATGCTCAAAATATGACAATAGTTATGTAAATTATATTAATTCCATGTTTTAAGTATTAAAGAATGCATTAAAATTTTTATGATAAATTCTCTGTCACTTTGAAAAATAGCTATGATATTAAGAAAGCCAGAATTTACAAAAAAAAGTATAAACTATGATTACAGTTATATGCAGTACACATCAAATACAGACTGGAAGATAAGAAAAGTCTCGGACACTATATCATTACCTCTGCCCAGAAACAAAGTCACCATACCCTTCTCAACTGTCATACTAAGACCTAAATCCAGGAAAACGTCTTTCTCTATGATAGCCCCTCTAGGAAGTTTGAAAAAGGAATTGCTTTACCAAATGCACAAACTTAAATGCAAGAACACAAGAAACATGAATAAGGAAATATGACACCACTAATGGAACATAACTTTCTAGTATCAAACCCCAATAAGAAGTAAACATATAAATTGCTACAAAAACTCAAAATAACGATTTTAAGGAAACTCAATAAGATATAAGAAAATACAGACATTTCAACAAAATCATAAAAAACATTCAAGATATAAACAAGAAATGTAATGATATTTCTCTCTTTAAAAAAAGGGTAGCTATCATATTTAAAAAAATAAAGCAGAACTCTCAAGGCTAAATAATTCAATAAATTAAAAAATATAATAACAACTTAAACAGCAGTCTTGATCAGGTAGAAGAAAGAATCATTCAACTTGAGGATAGGTTGTTTGAAATTACTCAAAAAAATAAAATAAGTGCAAAAAAAGTCTACAGGATTTATGGGACACCATTAAGCAAAAAACATATTTATGTTATGTATATCTCCAGAAGGAGAAGAGATGGGTAAAGGCATACAAAACCTATTTAATGAATTAATAGTCAAAAAGTTCCCAAGTCTAGGGAGAGATAGAGATGGGCACTCAGATCTAAGAAGCTCAAATTCACTCAAATACATTCAACTCACAAAGGTCTTCTCTAAGACACCTTATGGTCAAATTATCAAATGTTAAAGACAAAGATAGAATTCTAAAAATAGCAGACAATGTGTCAAGTCACATACAATGAAATCCTCATTAGTCTAATAGCAGATTTTTCAACAGAAAACTTACAGGCCTGGAAGAATGTGATGATACATTCAAAATGCTGAAGGGAAGACCACAACAACAACCACAATAGCAACAACAAAAAACAAACAAACAAACATATACCCAGCAAAAGATATCCTTCAGAAATGAGAAGAAAACAGTCTTTCCCAGACAAGGAAAACTGAGGGAATTTGTCATCACTAGACCTCCATTACAAGAAATACTCAAGAGAGTTCTACATCTGGAAGTAAAAAGATGATAATCTCCATCATGAATACATCCAAAAGAAAAAAACTCACTGGTAAAAATGGCCCAATTATATGCTATCTACAAGAACTCACTTTACCTGTAAAGACACATATAGACTGAAAGTGATGTTAAAAGATATTCCATACATACAGAAACCAAAGGCAGCAGAAGTGGCTGTAATCAGATAAAACATATTTTAAGCCAAACCTGTAAAAAAAAAAAAAAAGACCCTACGGTAATTATATAATAAAAAAGAGATCAATTCAGCATGAAGATAAAGCAACTGTAAAAACATATGCACTCAATACCAGGGCGCTCAGATGCATAGACCAAATATAATTAGATGTAGAAAATTAGACTCGGATGCAACAATAGTTGGGGACTTCTACCATTTCACTATTAGTATTGGATAGATCATTTAGACAGTAAGTCAAAAAACTAAAAGTTGGATTTAAACTGAACTTTAGTCCAAATGGACCTAACAGACATTTACAAAGCTTTTCATTCAGCAATTACAGAATACATGCTCTTTTCGTCAGTATTTGAAATATTCTCCAGGATAGACCACATATTAGACTGCAAAACAAGTCTTTACAAGTTCAAAAATAAATAATATAAAATATCTTTTCTGAACCCAATGGAATAAACTTAAAAAGAAAATGTGGTACATATACACAATGGAATATTATGCAGCCATAAAGAAGGATAAATATATGGATGTCGTAGCAACTTGGATGGATTTGGAGTCGATTATACTCAGTGATCTATCACAGAAACAAAGAACAGAGTACCATATGCTCTCATTCATAAGCAGACCTTGAACAATTATAATACTATAAGAAAGTGTTTGGCAGTAGTGGGAAACTGTCAGGGGAGGGGAGGGAGGTTGGCAGTTGAGGGAAACTACTAGGGGGTGGGGCATACCTCATCAACAAGGGTACCTGCATAATCAATGTTTGTATACCTAATCCTGAATTGTACCCCACATCTTTATAATAAAAAAATTTAAAAAAGAAATCAATAACAAGAAAAACTTTTGAAACTGTATAAATGCATAGAAATTAAACATGCTTCCTAATGACCAATAGATCAGTGAATAAATTAACTAAAAAATAAAAAAAAATTGTAAAGCAAATGAAAATGGAAATACAAATAAGTTGGAGAGGTAAATCTCCTCCCTTTCTCTCTCTCTCTCTCTCTTCTCTCATTTATCTTTTAAATAAACTATATTTTCAAATCTAAAAAAAGAGATACAAATGTACCAAAACCTATGGAATATACCAAAAGCAGTATAAAAGGAAAGGTTATAGCAATAATTACCTACATCAAAAAGATAAAACAATGTCAAATGTAAAACCTAACTATGCTACTCAAAGAACTAGAAAAGTCAAAGTGAATCAAAACCAAAACTAGTAGAAGAAAAGAAATAATAAAGCTCAGAGGAGAAATAAACAAAATTGAGACTGAAATATAAAAAAAGAGCGATGAAATTAAAAGTTAGGAGTTTAAGGCAGGATGTGGTGGCTCATGATTATAACCTCAGCACTTTGGGAGGCCGAGGTGAAAGAATTGCCTGAGCCCACAGTTTTGAGATCAGCCTGGGCAACTTAGCGAGACTTCCTCTCTACAATAAATCAAAAAAGTAGCCGGGTGTGGTGGCGCGTGCCTGCAGTTCTAGCTACTTGGCAGGCTGAAGCGGAAGGATCGTCTGAGCCCAGCAGGTAAAGGTTGCAGTGGCTGTGAGCAGCATGCCACTGCAATCCAGACTGGGCAACATGGTGAAACTCTGACTCAAAAAAAAAAAAGTTAGGCTTTTGAAAAGATTAACAGAATTGACAGTTAGACAAATGAATAAAATAAGTGAAAAGGCTCAAACACAATCAGAAATGAATAAATATAAATAAAACAGATACTATAGAATCCAACAGACAATATTGGTTGCATTAGGATGATGATATATGCATGTTTTATTTTGTCATTTTTTATTTTCTAAATTATTTTGTATTTTTTCTTAATTAAAAAATTTTGCACAGTAAGATAAATGTTTTGTAGATTATAAAATCATGTATAGATGTGAACATACGTACACATTTGTAAATAAATTCACTTGAAGTTTATTGGAGGTATATAAATAGAATAATTTAAAAAACTTTCCACTGGGCTTGGTGGCTCAGACTGTAATCCCGCGCTTTGGGAGGCTGAGGTAAGTGGACTGCCTGAGCCCGTGGGTGTGAGACCCTCCTGGACAACGTGGCGAGACCTCATCTCTACAATAAATCAAAAAAATCAGGCAGGTGTGGTAGCGCATGCCTGTAATTCCGGCTACTCGGAAGGCTGAGGAGGAAGGATCGCTGGAGCCCAGCAGGTCGAGGCTGCGGTGGCCGGGAGTGGCCATTGCACTCCAGTCTGAGTGACAGAGTGAGAATCCAACTAAAAAAAAAAAAGAAAAAAAAAACCTTTCCATCAAAAGATGTTTAAAATATTTAAAGCAGGAGGAGTGTTTAAATAAACATTTCTGACAGCAGAATTATTATATATAATCTTCTGAAGAGGTTTTGTGGAGTTTTTTTTTTTTAGTTATTTATTATTTTATAATTTTGATGAGTAATGTGTTGTTTGCTAATACAGAGAATATATGTCCAGAAGACGGCAAATATGTGAGTTCGGCTAATGCTGAGTAAATATTGTAGTTGGTGGAAAATGAAGACTGAGGGATAAAAATTCCTTGTGTGTGATGAGGAGACATTGAAGCATTTTAACTAGAGGTATGACGTGATTCTATTTGCATTAAAAAAAAATTCTCACTTGAAGTCTTGATCCTGCCCCAGTTTAGCCTAGGGAAAGTGGGTCTGCATGACTGGTCTTTTCCACATCCTGGGAGTTGGGCTTCCAGTTGAGGTTAACCTGACACACCAGTAAGGCTCCAGCAACCTCAGCCTCTGGGCTTCCATGCTGTACTTCCTGGGCATTGGAATTTCAGGGACATGCCCACAGAAGCATAACTGGAAATTTAAGAAATAGAGATAGGGAGAATAATGAGGAGACAACTGTGATGAAGTAGTTGAAAATAATGATAGTTCTAGAGGGGGTGGAGCTTAAGATGACAGGACAGATTTTAGAAGAATTTAAGAGGCAAATTGGCAATCAAAAAAGTATTGATTTACATGGTGTCTTTCATCAAATGGAAGCATCATTTATATATACATTTAATCTTCCTGAGATGGTTTTAAACTTCTCATATATAAACTCTATTTTTTAATCTGTTGGTGTCCACTTCTCTGGTTAGACTAAATGTTTAATGGCTTTATTTTGTTTGTGCTAATATATAGATTACATTGTAAAAATAACTAAAATAATAGAAATGAACAGCATCAATTCCTTGGTTTGCTGTTGTTTGACCCAATAAAATAAAAATATAAAATTAAGAAATACATTTCTACAGATTACCTGGAATGATTGTGTTATTTATGGCAAAATAGCAGAACTCTGCAGATTAAATGTAGATAATTCAGACGTGTAATTACTTTGGAATTTGATCTACTCAAATAATTACAATAAACAATAGAAGATTGCCTCACTACTCGTCAAAATGCCACTTAAATTTTTACAATCTATATCAAATAAATGTCTTTCACATCTTTGAATCATGAAGAAATGTCCATGTGCCAGCCTTTATAAATTCTCTCTACTACCAAGTGAATTTGGTGACATTAGCCTCTTGCCCTCGCCCACATTTCCAATCCCAAGATTAGAATTAGGTAATGTAAATGCTTTGTCAAAGTGATATGGCAATACTCTGTGGTCCAATTAAAAATAGGCATATACCTTGAATATTAAGGATCTTTTCATACTCCATTGTGGGAGTTCAATAAAATGTTACATGTCATACTTCCATTATTCTTTATGACTTGTTTTTCAAATAATTATTACATATTTTTAAGAAAAATTTTATGTTTTACTGTTTATAACATTGTCAAAGAAAATGATATAAAACTTTGTTCAAAATTTACCTTCATTTTGTTATTCTTATCCTACCGCTAAGTAAATGGTGAAGATTTTGATCCTATAAGTTGAACTGAGATCTCCTTTTATATATATGAAGATTTATTTCAAGTTTAGTTATATGAAAATGAATTCCATTGGTTAAAACAAGAGTTAAGTGTTAGGTAACTGATGAGAACATTCATAATTTAGCTTAGCATCTATGACACTAAAATTTCAGAAATTAAGTAACCAAGGTGTATGCAAGAACTTTATATTTAATCTCCAGTAACTCAGAGCATCAAATCACAAATCTTGGACTTTCATTTCTCTACACCATAGTGATACAAGATTTCCTTACAAGAGAGATCTCAACACCCATTATTACCTGCTGATAATTGTGAAGGTCTCTTCTTATGACAACTGAATACTGATGGAACAATAAGAGTATATGTCTTTGAAAATATCAGAGGAAAGAAAAGCAAAATGAGTCACAGAAAAAATAATAGAGGTAGAAAAGAAGGAAGACATACCACTAACTAATAACATATGAAGAATTTTACTATTAAATCAGAGTGTATGGGGGAGGGACTCCCAAAGTCCTGCAATTTATTTTTAAAACTGTTTATTTATTCTTACAAGTTTAAATTCAGTCACCTTGAAAATACTCTCCGTTTGAGGCAATACCCTTTTTCCACTGCTCAAAACAGTTTTTGAACTTGTCAATTTTTATGCCTTCTAGTGCTTCTGCCATTTTTTGTTTCACCCTCTTCCACTTCAGCAAAATGTTTCCTTTGGAGGATTTTTTTCATCCAGGGAAACAAACAAACAAAAAATCTCTCAGGGCAAGCTCAGATGAATAGGGAGGGTGGGGCACAGGGGTCATGCGATTTTTGGTAAAAAAAAAAAAAAAATGCTGACACTCAGCACAGTGTGGGCAGGTGTACTTGTAAATACCCATCATGAAATGGGCAAAGGTGATGAAAAAATTTCCAAAAATAAATTCACTAAGGCCACTGCAGCCACTCATGACAACACTAGCTGGTACACTGATGTTGATGGGTTCCTAGAGCACATACATAGCAGGGGAAGACTGTATGTACTATAAGGCACCCTCCCTCCAAAAAATAATTCTACTTTTTTGGGGGGGTTCCCTTGTATAGTGATCAAGACCACTTTAAGTAATCCTGAGATATCTGATAGGAAGTTTGATATAGCAAGGGTCATTCTTTCCTCAAACCTTTGTTAAGCTTCCTTACCTTCCTTTCTCTAGGTTTCATATATATATATATACATATTCCTATATTCTGGTGATCATACAATCTCTTACATTTAACTCTTCCGTTCTAGTGACTCTGCAAATCCTACTTCGTTGCTTCCTCATCTCTAGACCCAATTAAATCAGCATTTACTGATGCCTTAGAATTGATATGTTAACCAACTCGTAAGGAGATATTTTTACCTGTAGGCAAGTGCAAGAAACATAGTTTTACTACTGGGCTAAAAAGTTTCCTTGCAAGTTATCTAGAAATTCCTATTATGATTTACCACTTGAGGTTCACCTTGAATGATGCTTTCCATAAACTTTACTACTAGTAGAGTCCTCATCTTCATACATTTAAATGATATTATCACATATAGATTTGAAGGACAGGAAACAATAATTGAATTTCTCCACACAGCAGTTCTCTACAAAGGAATCTTCTGTTTTCTCCCCAAAGATAGGACTCTGTTTGCATTATGGTGTTCAGAAGGCTATTGAATGTAATGCTGGAGGCATTTGTTGTGACCATCTAAAGTATCTTTCAAGGATTGGATATTAATAAGAAAAAGAAAAACAGGCAATTTCTCTTCTGCATTATTTTTCCAATTGGGATATTTTGGTTTAGGTGAGGAATTTAACCACTAAAATGCTTAAGTAGAAAGATGGAATTATCTGTGATTTTGGTCTCCATCACTTTAAGATACCTATAAAGAAAAGTCATGATAAGCACAGGGATATCAATCAGCCGTGTTCATCAAGATACCCAATGTTTGCAAAAACTCCTCACTCATGGTAGGGTTCTAATAATTATCTGTTGAAGAGATAAAGTAAGGAAGACATGAGTGGATAAAGAGAACCCCTGAGGGCAAATTTTGCTCAACTACAGGGGAAGGTTGCAGTGAGGAGATAGTCCATCTCTCCCATGGGCAAGAGGTAAAGCAAATTGGCAAGGTGTTAATGACTAGTGATCTAATTAATGAGTATAAAGTGTTTATTTTACCATTTTTCAACTTTTTTGAAGATTTGATTTGTTACAAAAATTAAGAGTTAGGGAAACATTATGATCACATAATTGATCTATCGAGATCTCATATTCCACCCTTATTTCTGTTGACCCCATTACATTTGCCTCCATAGATATAACCATTTTATTAGTTTCTTGTATATTCCTTCAGCTAAAAAAGTCATTTAGATACAGGCAAATATGAACACATAATATTATACATTATTTCGTATATGAAACCCATCATACCTCCTATAATTTGAATGTGTGTTCCCACCAAAACTCATGTTGAAATTTAATTACATGATAACTGTATCCCAAATTAAGACATTTGATAAGTGATCAGGCATGAGAAATCTACAATCATGAGTAGGGTTAATCTCATTATTTAAGTATGGATTTGGTCCCCTTTTGCTTCTTCACCCTTCTGCCTTCCACCATGTAATAACCCAGCAAGAAATTCCTTGTCAGATGCCTTCACCTTGATCTTTAACTTCTCAGCTCCAGAACTGTGAAAAAAATAAATTTCCATCCATTATAAATTACTCTGTCTGTGGTATTCTGTTACAGCAGCACAAGATAGACTAAGGCAATACCATACCTAATGTTTTTTTTCCTGCCTCTCTCCTTTCCTTATTCTCTCCCTCTTTCTCTCCTTGTTCCCCTCTTTCTCTTTTCCTTTCCTTCAGTTTAACAATAAACCCTGGAATTTTTTTATATTAATTAAATTAAATTCTGTAGCACAATATTTTACAGAGTTATTATATCATTATTTATTTAACCAGTCATTGGTATAGAAAATGTTATAATTAACAACTTATATATATAGATATATAGATATATAGATATAATATATGTTATTTCATGTTTGTACAAGTGTGTCACTAAGATAAATTTACAAGGTCTGGATTACTATGTCAAAGGGAAAATATTTCTTTTTTTTTTTTTTTTTGAGTTGGAGTTTCACTCTGTCACCCAGACTGGAGTGCAGTGGTCACTCCCGGCAACCGCAGCATCGACCTGCTGGGCTCCGGCGATCCTTCCGCCTCAGCCTTCCAAGTAGCTGGAATTACAGGTGCACGCTACCACGCCCAGCTAATTTTTTTGATTTATTGTAGAGATGAGATCTCGCCAAGTTGCCCAGGCGGGTCTCAAACCCGTGGACTCAGGCAATCCACTCACCTCAGCCTCCCAAAGCGCAGGATTACAGGCTGAGCCACCGAGCCTGGCTGAAAATATTTCTTATGATCCTCTCAAGGTGCTGTACTATTGGGAACTCCTGCCAGCATTGTTTCAAGTTTGTGAATTTTCCCCCAGTTACATCACTAGATTGTGTTGACCAACTTTTGAGTTTTAGTCAATTTGGTAGTTGTGTCATCTCAGTATAGTTTCAATTTTAATTTTCTCAGATAATGAATGGTGTGCACATAATTAAAAGTCATTTATATATTTTCTGTATATATTTATTACTATTTTTAGAAATTTTTTCTATTGTTTTTGATAAATGTCTAGAATTTATCCATAAGGAAAATTGTCACTTAAAGTATACTCTGAATAACATATCTTTCCCAGGTTTTACTTTGACTATGTTGTTTTATTTTATCAGTGTTTATTTTATGTATTCCTGATTTTAAGTAATAGAAAGATATTTGTTTGTTTGTTTGTTTATTTTTGTAGTGATGAGATCTCATTATGTTGTCTAGGCTGGTATTGTACCCGGGTTCAAATAATTTTCTTGCCTAGGCTTCCCAAAGTGCTAGGATTATAAGCATAAGACACTGCACCCAGTCCAGAAAGATGTTTTCTACTACAAAATTATACAGGAATTAGCCTGATATTCTTCTAGTTTTTTAAAAAAATTTATCTTCATATGTTAAATTTTTTATTCACTTGGAGATTGTCCTTGTTTTCAATGTTTGAGATTGCTATGAAAATTTAACTGTTTATGAAAGGCTACCAAGTTGTCCAACTCTATGTATTTAAAAGTTTATTTTTTTCCATTTGACTAAAGATACTACCTTCACCACATATGTTGGTATTTCTTGTAGTTAATATTTTTCCATTGACCTGTCTTTTTTGTGCTAATATTATATTCATTTTATAATTGACACTATTATATACTATGTTTTAATGTCTGGTAGTTTTACAGCCTGATCCAATAAATCAGCAGCTATCCCTCCAGGCCAATCAAAGTGAGTGGAAGAAATAAGATTAATCTGATACCATGGAATCAGGGAACAAGTTGGTGTATTCACACAAAAAATTCGCTCCCTGACAGTATAACTTAACCAGAATTTATACTGCATAGCCTCTCACTCACTCCCAAGACTAAATTAACAAAGACTTGATTCAAGGTCTTCTAATCCCTTCAACAAGCCCCAAGACTGAATAAACAAGACCTATGGTCAGTTTTGGCATGATCCAAGATCTAATCATGCTGATAGTTCCTTAAGGGGGAGATTGTAAGTTACAACAACCAAAGAAGCTACCTTGGTACATTTAGATAAACAACTTTTAATGAAACATGGGAAATAAGAAACCCCTGTTGCCAGAGCCTTGGCCTATAACAGTCAGGTTCATTCTTTTTGCTTCTTCTTTCTACATTTTTCCTCAATATTCAATATTATTTTTCATATCAATTTTAGAATTAACCTAGTTTGGGGGCTATATAGATGTAGACTGGTAAATAGATTGATTGGTAAAGTTATTTGGGGAGGGTTTCACAAAGAGTTATCTTATATTGAGTCATTATATTTAAAAATGTTATTTCCATTTGTTTTATTTATTTTTCAAGTCTTTGATCAAACATCAGTTGCCTCCTCTGAGAATATATAACTAAATTTAAGATATAAGTTTTCCATTTCTTGCTATCATTTTTATTTTATAACTTGTTTACTATCATTGTAAGTATTAAGTTATGATGAAATTATTTTTCCCTTACAGAGATTGTACCTCATGAGGAAAGGTTTCACCAATTCATAGCAGTGCCTCAATACATGTTTGTGGAAATGATAAAATAAAAATGGGGTACTATTCATCTAATAGTTTTCTAATATGTGATTCGGAGAAGATAAGTGACTTGGAAAATATTAATGTTAGCAAGTTATTAATGCAGCCCATTCTCAAGTTCAGATCTTTTGATTTAAAAATCCTGTATTCTTCCATGTTTGTTAATATTTAACAGAATAGCAACATGCTAAAATGTCATGGTTTTGTAATTTTATCTCTGTCTTCCTCTAGACAAACTAGTATTGTCACAACTAATTTTTGTGAAAATGGGAAATCTAAATAAAGACATATGTCTATGATAAAATTTTAGTTGGCACCAGGTGAAAAGTTATGTTTGTCCATTAGATTTTTTAACTGAGTCCGAATCAGATAATCATCACAAACATCATTATTATCATTAAAAAAATAGCATTATATATCAGATACTGAATCAGTATTTTAACATTATTTCCTTAAAATTTTGAACAATGGCTTGTGGTATTACTATATTGCTTTTATAGATAAGACAACCGAGGTTTATAGCGTTGTCTTATCTATCTATAGGTCCTATAATTGTTTAGGGGCAGAGCAGAAGCAGAGGTCAAATCCAGATCTGCTTGGCTTCAAACTCAATCTCTTTGTGTTGAGTTGCTTTTCCTGAATAGACATACTCTGCCCTCATCTAAGGCCAGTTTTGCATTCAATAATATTTTCTTGAAATTTGCAATTTTCATTAAACTAAGATAGTTTCAACAAACATCAAAATTTCATAGGTAAATGACAAATATTGCCTTCTCTTGTTAGTAAATCATTCAATGTCATTATTTTTAACCAAATGGCCATTGGAGTTTTTAGTATTTCTTCACTGTGAAAATACATTTGCATATCCTGTAGCTGAAAAAAGGCAATTAGTAATTCATAAGTAATTTAGGAAACACTGGCTATAAAGTTGTATGTATTTACATAGTTCCCATAAATTATAGTCGAAAACTATAATTTGTTCAATTGGAATTCTACTAAAAGCTTGCATTTACATAGAATATCCAAATGCCAAATGTTGACATGCATTTTTAAAACCAACATATCGGAGCTATTCCCTCATTTAATTTAAATTAAATTCATACTTCATACCAGAAGCAATAAGATTTGTTTGCTTTCATCAGGGGGACAAAAGACAAAACTATTTATACACAGTTAGAGGCAAGCACATGGAAATAACTACAAACCTACCAAACATGACAGCAGCAAAAAATGCTTAGCAAAAATAGTGTCTGAATATCATACACAATGTAAATATCTATAATAGAAATAGAATGTTTAGTGCCCTTTACAGAAATAACTATTAGAATAAAACTATCAGAAATAGAAAGACTAAAGAGAAAGTGTGGTAGTCCAGAAGCGATGAACCCAAAGTGAAGAATTAGATCTTTTTATGAAAAATCATAAGTACTTACAGCTAATATTTGTCAAATTAATGCCTAAAGCCACAAGCATAAAAAACATTTCAAATGTCTGATATAAATAGCAATCAATAATATTGATTCATTTATATGCTAAATAAAATATATTTAATAATGATCTTTCATACTTGAGCATTCCGTTAGGTAATAAATAAAGCAATACTCTGCCCTCAGTAAGTTTAGTAATGCTTATTTTGCTTCCCTCCCTCCCTCTCTCCCTCCCTCCCTCCCTCTCTTCTTCCCTCCCTCCTTCCTACCAGTCTATTTTTTCTTGTTTTTTTCCCTGTCTTTTTATTTTGCTTTGATGTATTGTTCAATAATCTCTTCATTTATTCAATAATTACTTACTGATGACTTACCTGCCAATTACTAGAATATATTCTTGGTCTTGGTCTTGAGGATAGAGCAGTTACCAATACACACAAAGTTTCAGCTCTTGATGAGCTTACAATCTACTGGAATACAGAGATAATTAAACAAGTAAATATTAGTCTGAACTAGATGAAATTGTCATTTTCATGGGTCAAAATTTTTTGGATATCAGGAATTACTTACAGTTTGACCTAATATGGCCCATGGTAATCAGGGCTATGGTTTGGAACAAAGGAGCATTTATTTCCAGAGAAACCCAGGGAAGGGCCTTGGGTAAAAGAGACCATTGGAAATAATAGTAGAAATCTGTTGTCTTAGTCCACTTGTATTGCCATAAAGGAATACCTGAATCTGGGTAATTTATAAAGAAAATGGTTTTTTGGGGTCACAATTTTGTCTGAAAACGTTTAAGATTGGGTATCTGGTGAGGGCCTCAGACTGTTTCTAATGATGGCAGAAGGTGAATGGGAGTTAAGTGCAGCAATCACATGGTGAGAGGGAGATAAAGAGAGAGAAAAGGGAGGTGCTAAGCTCTTTTAACAACTAACTTTAGTGGGAACTAATTGAGAGAAAATTCACTCACCCTGCCTCCCCACACAGAGGGTATTAATCTATTAATGAAGGATCTGCCTTTATGACCTAAACACCTTCAATAAGGCCCCACCTCCAACACTGGGATCAAATTTCAACAGGAGATATGTGGGGGGACGAAACTCCAAACCACAGCAACTGTCATAAGATGAAATTTTATGGCTTTTAATAACAGATTATTCTCTTTGCTCTGTTAAGAGATTTTGGGAGGCATAGAGGTGGGAGTGACATGGGAGGAGAGGAATGGCAGAAAAAAGGCAATCAGATGTTGAAGTAATTGCTTGGGTCAGGATTAGTAACAGAAGATAGTGAAAATTAGTAGCATTTTGAAATATATTTTCAGTAACAATAGGATAAATTGGTATATTGGGTCTTGGTTAGGAAAGAAGAAAAACACTTGAAAAATGAGTTTAAGGTTTAAGCTTGAGCTATGAAAGTGAGAGTGTTGCCTTTTTCTGGAAAATACTGTGATGGGGAGATTTATGTTTGGTGATCAAGGGATGAGCTTTGGACCGTTTTAGTTACAGATGTCTAGTAGATATCCAACAGAGATGTTAAGTAGACTATTAGATACAAGACTTGAAAGTAAGGAAATGTTGAGCTGTAGATGTAGTTGTTAATCCATAATGTTACCCATTGTTACCATATCATGATATTTGAAACTATTTAAGAGAGATGCTGGAGGAGATTTACTTGAGAATGTTGTATATGGAAAAGATGATACAACTAAGGACTAAACTGTAGGTTGTTCCAACATCTAGAGATACAATTAACAAGAAGCAGCTAGCAAAGTGCACTGTAAAGGAGTTGCAAGTGAGATAGAAACTAAACAATAGAGAATAGGGTCCCAAAGGTAAGTGCAGAAAGAATCTAATGAATACGACTTGGTCAATTATATAATACCCTGAAAATAAAGGTAAGATGAGGAAAAAAAAATATCTATTACATTTATCAACACAGGACTCATCGATAACCTTGATAACAGGTATTTAGTAGAGTCATGGTTGTGGAAACATCTGTGGAATGGGCTCAAGAAGAACTTGGAGGGGATGAGCAGGAATAAACAGGAGTCAGAAGTTCGTTCTTTTGAGGAGTTTGACTGTTAAGTGGAACAGAGAAGCCAGTGACATCTTAGCAGAGGAAGTGTGGATTGGAGGAGAGTTTACTTTTTGTGTTGCTGTTTTTGATTTCAAGATAGGAAATAGAATAACATATTTGTGTGTGATAGGAATAATCAAATGAAGTTGAAATTATTTATGATTCAGAAGAGAGGGAACACCACTTGAAGGGAAGTCTATGAATACATGAGAGGCGATGAGATTCTGGTCACTGGCTGAGGAGCTGGCTTGGGAGAGCATGGTCATTAATCCATTCAGTGGAATAGAAGGCAGTTTGGACTGGACTTGGTTTTTCATAAATAATAACAGTAATTAAAATAATAAGTAGCTACATTAGTTTTCTATTGCTGCTGTATCCAATTACCAAAAACGTAATTGCTCAAAGAATCAAATTTATTACCTTATGGTTTCAGAGATCAGAAGTTCAAAATCAGTGTTACTGCTCTAAAGTCAAAGTGTTGGCAGAACTTTTTCCTTCTGTACCCTCTGAGGAGAGAATCCATTTGTGTGTTTTTCAGTGTAGTCACAGGCATTCCTTATCTTGTGGACCATCCTCATATCACCTCAAACTTGCTTCCATCATTACAATCTTCTCCTACTAACTCTGATTCTCTTGTATCCCTGTTGTAAGAATGCTGTGACTACACTGGGCCTACAATGTAGGCATGCTGGCATAATCTCCCAAGTCAATATCCTTAACTTAAGCATATTTGCTAAATACTCTTTACTATACATGGCAATTTTGGGAATTAAGATCTGAACATGTTTTGGAGGCCATTATTCAACCTTACACAGTAGCTCACACTTACTGAAAACTAGCGATATACCAGAATTTAAAAAAAAATATATATGTATTAATCCATTTAATCTTCAGCACAATTATTTAAGATAAGTATTATTATTATTACACCATTTTACGAGTTAAGAAATTGTGATGGGGCAAGTTATTTAACTTGCCCAAGTTCACATGACTAACAAAGGGTTTGAGCCAAGTCAGTATGACTGTAGACTCCTCTACCTAAATCAATTAAAAAAAGAGAGAGAGAGAGAGACCAAAACATACCATACTGTGAATGTACTATATGTTCTGCTTTAGCATCTTTCTGTAGCTAATTGTGTAATATTATTGAATCTTAGTTCCCTGTCAGGAAAATATGAGAAAAAAATCCACTTTCCAGCATTAGAAGAATTAAAGAAAAATAAAATGACTGGCACGTGAATGATGCTATATATAACATACATACACCATGTATATTTTTGTAAGTTTACATACATACATGTGTAATGTATATACATATATATGTTTCATTTATCATTGACATACCTAAACATTGAAATTACTCTTCAAGAAATTATTTGAATAATTACTGCTTTTCAAGACTCATCTGAACTATTTATAGCCATTCATACTCAGCAAGATTTTTACAGCTTGACTCAGTGATTAAAGTTGGGCTTTTTCTTATTTCTGAGGTCCTCATGTTCTCTCAAAAAATTGAGGTATCAATCTCTAATATCAAGATGATTACATTACATGAGTGGATAGAGCATGTCATGACTTATATGAGTGAGCCCAGTGGAAACAAATACAATATTAAGTAGCAGGAACTTATAATAAAATTGTACTTATAATAAAATTAAACCCATAGCTTCCATTCAAAAAATGATTTTGAGAATGTTTTTGAACCAAACAGAACTGAAATAAACTGAATGTAGGTGGTTTAACTATGACAGTAAGGATTTTTTTTCTTATTTTATTCAACAAACCTCTACTAAAAGTATGCAAGATGAATCAAATACTGTCCTTCCAAGGGCTAAAAAGGAGAGTAAAGAAGTACATTAGAAATTAGAGTACAGTGTGACTAGTACAGTGATATAAAAAAAAAGATGCATATGGAACTCTGGAAGCAAAGACTAGGGGACATAAACCATTGGCAAAATTCTGTTGTACACAGACGTTTAACCGAAGTTTTAAAGAATTATTTGATGCCAAGTTAAAGTGTGAGGAGTAGAGAAAGAAGAGTCCAGAAAGGAGTGAGGACAGCCTTGAGGGCATTAGTCTGTTGCCTGTCACACAAACACCCCTACCCCCTGCTCATGTGAGTTAGTACAATTATAATCATGTGGCACAGCACTACCATGTCTCTCATATACAGATTAATGCCAGCTGTGACTTTATTGTAAATATATGTGCAAACTGTGAATTAGCATTCAAATTCCATTAATTCATTATTGTATTATAACTCAGAACATATACTATGAACCATAAAACCTGTCTGAAAAAATTTTCCCATTTAATTTCAAAATAATTCTTATATATATATTATTAGAAATATTTATCACTGGTTTTCTTTCATAAAATAATTTCTTATTTTAGTGTCTCCAGATAGGGTCTATTCAGTTTTACACATATTTTAACTGTTAAATGTTATTTTTCTATGAAAATTCATAAAGTCAAGGAAAACTTCAGTTTAATACAAGCTAAATGTCTTACCTCCCACCTGTCATCTGCAAAAAGCATATAATTTTTCTAAAATTATGCAAAAATTAGCTAATTAAGATTTAATTTGCTAATCCTTGCTCAGTTAAACTAGTGACATATGCAAATTGCCTGCTGAGCCCTTTTAAATTTTTGAAGCAAATGATAAACAAAATTTCTTTTGAATTTAATAAATGTAAGAACCTGGTGATTGACATAATAGTGGTAGATAGTTGGATAAATGCTCACTATAGTTTTACTAGTAGCAAAAATTGGCATATTCATAAAAAACTGTTGAAATTCATGCATAGGCATGTAAATTACAATGTCTCAAGGACCATACAGACATTAGAATCACAGAAAATAAACCATAGACCTCTAAAAAGAGAACATATTCCAGTTATTCTTTATAAAATTATGGAAACATCCCAAAACATTGATTCACTCTTTTTGTATGAAAAAAAAATCTTTTCAATGAGAAACAGAATACTATCTACTGCTTTTTAGGGCCTCTTTTAGAACTACTAAGCACTGAATTTTCTTTCTTTTTTTTTTTTTTGAGTTGGAGTCTCACTCTGTCACCCAGGCTGGAGTGTGGTGGCACGCTGACATCCACTGCAGCCTCGACCTGTTGGGCATAAGCGATCCATCCACCTCAACCTCCTGAATTTTCTTAATAAAGGGTCAGCAAATATCAACATAATTTCTTCAATCAATGTGACTTATGAATGTTTTCAGGACCCAAATTATTCTGGTTTTTGTATTGCAATATTCAGGGTTAAAGCAGCTGTGTTGGGATTATATAAAAGTGGATAGACCAAGAAGAAAAATACATGTTGTGTGCATGTGTGTGGGAGGAAATACAGGTGTCCCATATATGAATTTATATGAAATAATGAGAATATAATGATCACCAATTTTTTAAATATTGTAATTAAACACACAGGAAGACTAAAGAGACATCATTAAGTATATTCTAAAATTTTTTTTAAGATTTACCTTTTGACAAACACTGCTTCTACTTAAAGCATAATTTTATACAAAATTTTATACAAAATTGTTTTAAATAGTTGAATATTATATTTTGATGATCTCAAAAATGATATGAAAAGTTAACATTTTGTTTAGCATATGAGATAGAACAAACACTTGGCTAGGCCTCTTATATACATTGTTTAGGCGCAGTTTAGGATTTCTAGTTTCCAGAACTAAAAGTCTGTGTTATTTAAGCAACTAAGTTTGTGGCAATTTATGATGGCACCAATAGGAAACTAATATAGTTACTTATTATTATTATTATTATTATTATTACTGCTACTATTTATAGGGAACCGTTATTTTACAGTGAAACTAGGTAAGCTCTATGCTTATCTCTGGAAATGCCTGGATGTCTGGTTTTTATTATTGACCAAATAAAGAGCAGTGAGATTGATCATGTTCTTGTTAAAATCTGAAATTCCACTGGGGACTGCCAGGGTCAGTTTTTCTACTGATATTTTCATATGGCACTTTTATCTGATTAGAGAGCCTGACTTGGCTATGTGACAGAGTGGGGAAAGTCCACTGGAAATTTATACTTTGAGTTTTTTGAAACCAGGATTCACAGCACAGTTCTTAGTGGTTCACTCTGTAGATAAAAAGTTTCCATTTATAAATAAGGACACTGGGAAGCTTAAGTCTGGATGGTTCTCTACTGATGATACCTGCCTATACTATCTTTCTAGCACTGTAAACATTCTTTGCCTTTAAATAAATGCCTTATGTGTGTGTGCTTGGTAGAATCTTTCAAATTTCTTCAAATGTCCAAATCTGATAAAGTTTCATCTTATTATAATGTGGCAAAATGTTCCAACTTTCTAAATTAGGTTTTAGAGATTATACTATGATCTCTTGTTACAGGAATTCTTAGATATTTTAAAGAAATTTGTTATCAAACATCCTTTTACTTACACTAGTGTATTACTCTTTATTATTACTATTATTATTTTATAGAGATAGAATTGCACTGAGTTGCCCAGTCTGGACTTAAACTCTTGAACTCAAGTGATCCTCCCACTTTGGTTGTCCAAAGTGTTGGGATTATAGGCATAAGTCACTGCACCCAGCCTGATAAAACTCTTCACAATTTTATTTCTTAAATGCTTACATTCCCTAAAAGATGTATCTTTATGCATGTACACTGAATAGTGTGTTGAGTAATCTGAAAGGGGATTACTTGAATTAATTCTATAAACACGTACACAAAATAGATATAATCTCAACATCATTTTAGATAATTTTTAACATCATTTGCACATCAGTGTATATTTCATAAATATACTTTACTTTAAATGCTCATTAAAATTCTTCAGAGGACACTCAAAACAATTGTCAATGTGGCAGATTAGCAAACATGCAAAGAACCCACTTGCTATGAAGAACATTTCATGTTATAGCAGCAGAGGGTAATCAACCAGAAATTAATCCTTTTCATGTTGTGACCCATATAACTGTGAAGTGAAATGTGATCTTGACACTGGGAATTAGAGTTGCTTGCAATCAGGCAAGAGTAATGCTATTCAAGTGACACCATTTTGTGAGGTTTCAATTAGTTCAGACGATAGGGGGCTTCATGATGACAGGAACATGAGTCAAACCAATATCAAGGGGTTATCAAAACAGAATTACTTCAAGGAATCAATCAACTACTCCCTCTCTGCTCATCACTGAGTTTAGATGTCGCTCTCCAGAGTTGATTAATATGGAGTCTTGTGGAGGTTTGGGTTTCAGATGTTGAAGTCTGGTGATCTTTCATATTTTATGTTTCTTCCTGTAGCACAGACTCCTCTTATACTATAATAATCAAGGCATAAAGAATCTCTGCAGGATTAATGATCAGAGGAAGGGAGTTAAGTGAACAAGAAGTTCCTAGTTATTAACTATCATTCTGGAAAAATACGCTCAAAGTATTATGTCTTTCTGAATTAAACAGAGAGCAAAAACCAAACAAAACAAAAACACATCACATTCATTTAAAATTTTCATACATTAAGTGATCAACAAGTTTGGTTATGGTAGATAATAACTAGGCTATGGCAATGACATTAATTCATTCATTTATTCATTCACATGACAAAAATTTAACTAAGTGGTTGCTATACACCATGCAACATGTTGGATAATACCAACACAACATAAATAATAATTCTCACACTTATAAAGCTTTTATATATGCAGAATCTCAGGAATATGATATAGGTAGGTCTATAAACCTACCTAGAAGTAGAATAGTCTTTTCGCTGAGTTTGTATCTTACATTGAAAAATTAAAAATCACTTATTTATGTGGGTATACATGAAAAAAGTATTTATACTAGAGACAAATGTAAGCATAATAATTGAAAGACTAATTAAATTGTAAGGCAACCTATAATGTAATAGAACACGGCTATCACAAATAGTGTTGTTCAAAAGTATTAATGATATGAGAAAATCCTCAAAATTAAACGTTCAATTTAGAAACAGAATACCACATGATTGTGAATCCACTTTTGATGGAATGTTTGTGACTAGAAGTATTTGGAAAGAATAAACAACAGCAATTTAAGATACCAGACTTTTGAAAAGCAATTTGTCAATAGGTATAAAAATCTGTATAGATGTTCTTATCTTTGGGCTTAGAAATATAAATTAATCAAGGTATTACTAATAATTTTGAAATTCAAGAAAATCTGAATGTAATTGGGTAACAAAGTAAAGATTTATGTGGATATTTCAACAAGAAATGAATAATTTCAATCACATTAGAAATACTAACAGCAGCCGGGCTCGGTGGCTCAGCCTGTAATCCCGCACTTTGGGAAGCTGAGGTGAGTGGATTGCCTAAGGCCACAGGTTCGAGACCCGGCTGGGCAGCTTGGCGAGACCTCATCTCTACAATAAATCAAAAAATTAGCCGGGTGTGGTAGCGCGCACCTGTAGTTCCAGCTACTTG
>CAUYQG010196100.1:0-10042 GCA_963574415.1 Tarsius wallacei
TTTTTTTTTTTTTTTTTTTTTGCTGAGGATTGTTCTGGCTATTCTTGGTCATTTGTGTTTCCATATGAATTCCTGTATTGTTTTTTCTAGCTCTGAGAAGAATGTTGCTGGTAATTTGATGGGTATTGCATTAAATCTGTATATTGCCTTAGCTAAGATGGACATCTTCACAATGTTGAGTCTTCCAATCCATGAGCATGGGATATTTCTCCACTTGTTTGTGTCATCTTTGATTTCTTTGAGCAGTGTTTTGTAGTTTTCATTGTAATGGTCTTTCACATTTCTGGTTAGGAAGATACCAAGGTATTTCATTTTTTTTTTTTTTTGTGGTTATTGTGAATGGGATTGTTCTTTTAATTTGAATTTCTGTTTGTTTATTATTGGTGTAAAGAAATGCATTTGTCTTTTGCACATTTATTTTATACCCTGAGACTTTGCCGAAGTCCTTTATCAGTGCAAGGAGGATTTTGACATTTTCTCTTGGGTTTTCAAGGTACACAGTCACGTCATCTGCAAAGAGAGATAACTTGACTTCCTCTTTTCTTATTTGTATACCCCTGATTGCCTTCTCTTCTCTGATTGCTCTGGCCAGGACTTCCAATACTATATTGAACAGGAGGGGTGAGAGTGGGCATCCTTGTTTTGTTCCAGTTTTCAGGGGAAATGGTTCCAGTTTTTGTCTATTTAGGAGTATGCTGGCTGTGGGTTTCTCGTAGATGGCTTTTACTATTTTGAGGAATGTTCCACACATGCCTAGATGTTCAAGGGTTTTCATCAAGAAGGGGTGCTGAATTATATCAAAAGTTTTTTCTGCATCTAATGATATCATGTGGTTTTTGTTTTGACATCTGTTGATGTATTTAATTACATTTATGATTTTACGAATGCTGAACCAGCCTTGTATCCCAGGGATGAAGCCTACTTGGTTATGATGGATGATTTTTGAGATGTGTTGTTGAATGTGGTTTGCTAGGATCTTGTTGAGAATTTTAGCATCTATGTTCATCAAAGATATTGGCCTATAGTTCTCTTTCTTTGTTATGTCTTTACCTGGCTTGGGTATCAATGTGATGTTAGCTTCATAAAATGATTTGGGGAGTGTTCCATCTTTCTCAATCACCTGGAATACTTTCAGTAGGATTAGTATGAGCTCCTCCTTAAATGTCTTATAGAATTCTGCTGGAAAGCCCTCTGGTCCAGGGCTTTCTTTTGGTAGGTAGTTTTCTTATCACATAGTCAATTTCCTTGAATGTTATTGGTTTATTTAGGGTCTCAATTTCTTCTTGTTTCAACCTAGGCAGGTTGTGTGATGTCAAAAAGTCTTCCATTTCCTTAAGGTTTTCAGGTTTGTTTCCATACAAGTGTACATAGTAGTCTCTAATGATCTTTTGTATTTTTTCAGAGTGGATGTGACTTCATCTTTTGTGTGTCTGATTGTGTTTATTTGGGCTTTTTCTCTCTTCTTCTTGGTCAGTCTAGCTAGGGGATCATCGATCTTGTTTATCCTTTCAAAGAACTAGCTTTTTGTTTCATTGATTTTTTTGTATTATCTTTTTGTCTTCTATGTCCTGGATTTGGGCTTTTATTTTGGTGATCTGGATTCTTCTGCTGAAGTTAGGGTTTTGGTGGTCTTGCCCAGCGTGCTCTACCACACCCGGCTAATTTTTTGAATTATTGTGGAGATGAGGGCTCGCCAAGTTGCCCAGGTGGGTCTCAAACTCACAGGCTCAGGCAATCCACTCACCTCGTCCTCCCAAAGTGTGGGATTACAGGCTGAGCCACCAAGCCCGGCGCTTTTCCAACCTTCTAAGGTGACTTGTTAGGTTGTTAACTTGTGATCCTTCCATTTTCTTCATGTGCATTTGTAGAGGTAAGAATTCCCCTCTTACTACAGCTTCCACGGTATTCCAGAGATTTTGGTAAGATGTTTCTTCATTTTAATTTGTTCCCAGGTATCTTTTAATCTCTGTTTTGATTTTATCATTGACCCAGGAGTTGTTTAGCATCATGCTGTTTAGTGTCCATGTCTTTGTGGCTTTGTGGGGAACCTTGTTGATGTTGTTGTTTATTTTTATTCCACTGTGGTCTGAGAAGGTGCATGACAAAATTTCGATCTTTTGAAATTTGTTTATGCTTGATTTATGGCCAAGTATGTTTTTGATCTTAGAGTGTGTTCCATGCAGTGATGAGTAGAATATATATTCTGTGGTCGTTGGGTGGAGTGTTCTGTAGGTATCAATTAAGTCCATTTGGTCAAGAGTCACATTGAAGTTCCGGATCTCGTTGCTGATTTTTTGTCCTGATGATCTGTCTAGGGTTGTGAGTGGGGTATTAAAGTCCCTAGCTATGATAATGTTAGAGTCAATATCTTTTTTCAGTTTTCCTATAAGCTGCTTTATGAAAGTTGGCGCTCCTATGTTGGGTGCATATATGTTTAGAATAGATATTTCTTGTTGATTGAGTGAACCTTTTATCATTATGTAGTGGCCTTCTGTATCTTTTTTAATTTTTGATAGTGTAAATGTTATTTTGTCTGAAATTAGGATAGAAACTCCTCCTTTCTTTTGTGTTCTGTTTGCCTGAAAATTTGTCTCCCATCCTATTACTTTGAGTCTGTGAGTGTTGTTTCTAGTGAGATGAGTCTCTTGAAGGCAATAAATTGTTGCCTGGGGGTATTTTATCCATTTTGCCATTCTATGTCTTTTCAGTAGTGCATTTAGTCCATTCACATTCAGGCTAATTATTGAAATGTGAGAGTTGATCTCTATCATAAGGTTCTTATTGAGTTATTGTTGTTGTTCCTCTTTGTTGTCTATCTTTTGGTTTTGGGGTTGGTTCATGTGTGTTTTGCTCTTTTTCCTGTACTCTTGTGAAGAACGTTGTTGTTCTTTTTTCCTTTTCTTCTGTGTTTAGTACTTTATTAAGTGTTTCTTGTAGAGGTGGTTTGGTGGCAGTGTAAGTTCTTAGGGAATTGGATATCTGGGAAAGATTTTAATTCTCCCTCACTGATGAAGCTTAGCTTGGCTGGGTAGGTTATTCTTGGCTGAAATTGTTTATTTTTGAGAACTTTGAAGATAGAGCCCCAAGTTCTCCTAGCCTGCAGGGTTTTTGTAGATAAACCTGCTGCTATTCCAATTGGTCTTCCATGGTAGGTGATCTGGCCTTATTCCCTTGCTGCCTTTAGGATTTTTTCTTTTATACCTACTTTGTTTAGGTGAATTATTATTATGTGTCTTGGAGTTGGTCTTCTCATTTGTTGTCTTGCAGGGGTTCTCTGAATCTCTTTGTTTGCATTTTCGCATAACTGATGAGATGAGGGAAGTTTTCTTCAATAATCTCATGGAATGTTTGTTCCAGGGTGGCCTCTGTCTCTCTTTCTGTTTCAGAAAGTCCAATTACTCTTAGGTTTGATCTCTTGAAGTAATCACTCATCTCTTGAAGGATTTTTTCTGTCTTTTTAAGCTTCTTTACTACGTTTTTGACAGTTTGGGTTAGTTCTATATTTTGGTCCTCAAGCTCTGAGATTGTTTCTTCTTCTTGGCTAATTCTGCATTCTATGCTTATCAGTTTGACATTTATTTCATTCACAGTATTCTTTACTACTTTTATCTCAGTTATCAACTCCTTTCTAGTTTCTTCCTGTCTCTCCTCAATTCTTTTTAATCTCTCCATTAAAGTCTTCATATCTAGGTTTGTAGTTTGAGACCAGTCATTCTGGAAGCTCTTCATTGTTTGCATTCTGAAGTCAGTTTTCTCAGTGTCTGTCCTCCCAAGGGTCGGGAGAGACCCATGTTTTTCTTTTGGATTTTCTTCATTTGTGTAGATTTTTCTCTCTCCCCCTTTCCCTACCCTTCTTTAATTCTGTTTTTCAGGGAAGGTGGGGTTGCTTTTACTTCTTTTGTTCAATCTTCTGTTCTTCCTTATGAGGGTCCTCTGGCTTTGTTCACTTTGGGGACTGGACTGTGGGTTAGGGACTGTACTTCTTGCAGTTTTGAGGTTTAATTGCAGGGGAAAATGTGATTCAGAATCTATCTGCAGATCCCAGTATCCACCAACAGGTGTATGGGCACACTGGAACCCATTTCCCACTGCCTTACAATCTTTCCATGCCCCAGGGTTTAGGTTTGCTCCCTGGAACAAGGGAAGTACAAAAAAGGAAAATAATGGAAGAAGGGGGGGTCAGGAGGAAGTTAGAGAGAGAGAAGAGTGAGAGGGAAAATGACATACATACCAACTAACGAGTGAAAAGAGACACAAGGCTAGAAAAAAGTGAAAAACAGACACACAAACAAAATTCCCTAAAGCATACCAGTAATCACAGAAAGATAGTCCAATAAGATCATGCTTTTTGATGCATTTTTTTCCCCAACAAAAACAGGTAGTCTAAATCAAAAAGCAAACAAAAGGGAGCAAAACAGTCAAAACAATAAAATCAACAATCAAAATAAGAAACCAGACTAGCTCTGGAATCTTTCCTGTGTGTCTAAATTCTCTCCAGCTCTGATCTCTAGCTCTCCCCTTTCCTTTCATTGCAGGCAGATAGATTTACTTCAAACTTGGGTTGGCTCCCTTGGCTTGCTGCCTGAGAGGTCTGTGACAGGGCTGAGTTGCCTGTATCTGATTCAGCTTAGGGACGGGCCTTTTGTCTCCTGTTTAGTGATGTTACCTTAGAAACCAAGATGGAGGCTACTCATAGATGGGCAGGGCAATGCAAATCTCTGCCTGGAAAATGGCCGAGGTGGGCAGCTCCTCTTTCATGGATCCTTTCTCTTCACCATCCTTTCTCTCCACTTGCCCAGGTCCATGGGCGATTCACTATGACGGGCTGTGGTGGAGTGTCTCCAGCATCAGGCACCAGGGATCAGCGACACAGCTGGGTGCTGGATCTGGTGTGCCACCAGTGGCCTGGGGTGGAGGAGGGAGCTGGGACTTCCCTCTTCTGCAGCTGAGAGCTGAGAGCAACTGATCAGCACCTCCTTAAGATATACTGTTCCCTTACACAACCACGGGGTCCCACACTGGGTGCCTTAGCCAGAGTGGGGACTGGAGCTCCAAAAGGCGGGTGGTGAGCAGTGACAGTGGCTTTGGGCCTTGCACAGGGCACTTCAGCTAGGAATGCAGATGGCATCTCTGAGGGGCAGGCAACTAGAGCCTCCCTGGGTGACAGCGGCTTGAAATAGGGCTGGGTGGGGGCCCAGAACCCAGGGCGGGGAACTGGAACTCTGAGGAGTGAGCACCGGGCCAGCTGGACTGGGCGTCCAGTCAGGGAGGGAGCTGACAGCAGCTGAGTGCCAGGTAGATCAGTGTAACCAGCAAGGGAACCCAGATCTCCACAAGGCGGTATCCAATGGCCTCCACAGGCGGCAGCAGTCGGCTAGGGGCTGGGTGAGATGTTGTAGCCAGAGAGGGAGCTGGGATCTCCACACGGCTAGGGCCGGGGACCGCCTATGGTGGAGCAGTAGTAGCCGAGAGGTCTCAAGATCCAGCCTCGCGTGGGTCCAAGGGTCTCTAGGACTCAGACCAGTGCAGCTGGCAGTGGGCAGGGGGGTGGGGGAAGGAAAGTAAGAGTTCTTTGGGGAACTCACTTTTGGAGAATCTCACAATCTTGTCTATGCCGTTGCCATCTTACTGGAACTCCCTTGAATCATTTCAAATTTGGTACATGTTTTATGGCTCAGATCAGGTTAATTTTGGTGCATGTTCTGTATATATTTGAAAAAAACACATATTGCTGGGCATAGTGGCTCATACTTGTAATCTCAGCACTTTGGGTGGCCAAAGTGGGAGGATCAATTAAGTCCAGGAGTTTGAGACCAGCCTAGGCAACATAGCAAGACTTCATCTCTACAAAAAATCGAAAAAATTAATCTGGTGTGGTGTCATGCACCTATAGTCCCAGCTACTAGGAAGGCTGAGACAGAAGAATCGCTTGAGCCCAGGAGGTAAACTGCACTCCAGCCTGAGCAACAGAGTGATACCCCAACTTAAAAGAAAAGAATACATATTATTCTGTCAAGCAACTGAATGTTCTACAAATGTCAATTAATTTGTTTATTGACTTTCATCTCATTTATAAATTACTGTCTAATTTTTCTATGAAACATGGAGAGAGGAATTTTGAAATCTTCATCTGTAATTGTATATATTTCTATTTCTCCCTGAAATTCAAATACTTTTTGTACTGCTTATTTTGAAAATCTGTTTTAAAGTAAAAGTTTAGAATTACTGTGTCTTCTTACTGAAAAGTTTAGAATTACTGTGTCTTCTTACTGAATTGACCCATATATCATTGAGAAATAGTGCTATTAATACCTGGTAACATTCTTTGATATAAAATGTATTTTGTCTACTACTGACATATGTGCTCCAGCTTTTTTATGATTAGTACAAGCAGGTTATGTCTTTTTTATCCTCATACCATTAATTCACTTATGTCTTTAAAATTTGTTTCTTCTTGTAAAGAATAGTTTGATATTTCTATTTTAACCAATGTTATGGGCTCTTTCTTTTTATTGAATTACTTAAATTATTTATATTTAATACTATTGTTAAAAGGATTGGGTTTAAATTTACTGTCTTGCTATATGTTTTCTATTTGTATTATTCTGTATTTTTCCTTTTTTGTTCTTGACTATGTATTTATATTATTTAATTTTATTTTATTTAAAATTTTTATTAACTAAATTACTTCTTGGGCTATTTTAGTGGTTACTTTATGATTTATTCTATACCTCTTTAAATTACAAGTTACATTCAAGTGATACCATACTATTTCATATAAGGTATAAGAAACTTAGAACACTCTTCTTCCATTTCTCTCTTCACAGTTTTTGTACTATGATTCTAAATGTTTTTACATATATTATAAAGCCCACAGGTTATTATTTTTGCTTTAAAAAGTCGATTATATTTTTGAAATATTTAAATAATCAGAAATACTTATTTCACACTTGCCAACATAGTGACAATTTCCAATGTTTTTGTTCTGTCCACACCAGATTTTTACTTGATAACATTTTTTATTTTGCTTGAAGAACTCCCTTCACATAAATAAGAAAATGCAGTACATATGCACCCCAGAGTACTACACTGCCATAAAATAAACCAAAATCATTTCCTTTGAAGCAACATAGGTGCAGCTGGAGACTATCATTCTAAGCAAATTGTCACAGAAACAGAAAACTGAATACCATATTTTCTCACTTAGAAGTGGTAGCTAAACACTAAATACACATGGACATATGGATGGGCACTGGGGACTTCTAAAGGAGAAAGGGAAGGAGAGAGGTTTGGGTTGAAAAACCACGTATTGGGTACCATGCTCATCACCTGGGTTACCACCTTGGCTCCATAGAAACACAAACCTTACCATCACCTATGTAACAAAACTGACCATTTACCCCTTGAATCTAATTTTTTTTCAAACATGAAAAATTTAAATATATCAAAAAACAAGGCCTAGAAATCATAAATTCAAATATATGTAGGTTTGATTATTAAAAATTGTATCTGATTTAAAAATCATCAGTAAACTCAAAAGGTAAACAATAAACTGGGACAATATTTGAAAGCACATACACACAAAATACTATCTTTAAGATTTCTTGTAATGAAGGTCCACCTTGCCTACTGGGTTGCAAATTCCTGAAGCTTTTGTAGATCTCAAATGCCTTTATTTCACCCTCATTTTTGTTTTTATTTCAGTACTTTAAATATACTGCTCCATTGCCTACTTGTTAACAAAAAACAACCAAAAAGATCTGCTGTCCATCTTATCTTAGTCCCTTGGCTTGTTGTCTAAGTTCCTTTGCTTGTCATTTGTCTTTTTTGTGTGTGTCTTTAAAATTTGTGTCTTTATCACTTTTTAAAGTAGTCTGATTAAGATACTTTTAGCTTTAGTTGTCTTCAGGTTTCCTGTGTCTGATTTTTGTGTAAACATGGAGTTTATAGTATGTGAGATTTTTTAAAAGTTCTATTTATTTTTTTAATATTTTTTCTTTTTCTCTCTTTCCTGCCTTTAGGGATTCCAAATACATGTATATTAGTGAGGTTAAAGCTGTGCCAAATTTTACTGTTGTACTGTTTTTCATGTTTACCGCTTTTTGCTCTCTGTTTCATTTTGGATATTTTCTGTGGGTATGTTTTCAAATTAATTAAACCTTTCTTCTGCTGTCCATTCCACCTTTAATCCCAATATTGTTTTTATCTCAGTTACTGAAGTTTTCATCAAAAAAATTGACTTTAGAGTATATTTTATATTTTTATGTCTCTTCTTAATATTAAATGTGTTTACACTAGCTTCTTGAACATATTGACTGCAAATGGTATCACCTGTGTCATTTCTAGTTCAGGTTTCTTCAATAATATATAATAATTGTATATACTGAAGGGGAATGCCATATTTTGTACATGCATAGAATGTGAAATGATCAAGTCAGTATTTATGAGATCTGCCACCATGGACATTTATCACATCTATGTGCTGAGAACAATTCAAGTCCTCACTTCTACCTATTTTGAGAACTGTACTATACATTGTTGTTATCTATAGTTACCCTATTCTTCTAACAAACATTATAACTTTTTTAAAATATCTAATTCTTATGTGTGTTCCTATTAACCAAACTCACTTCATCCCTGTGACCAAAATCACATTTTTTTCAGCCTCTGGTAACACTAATGCTGTTTTTCTTTCTTTTTTACTTATATTGGTGAATTTATTTTAACCCCTGAAACCATCTGTTAATTGGATATTTCTCTAGCATTTATTTATTTATTTATAATTTTTTTATTTTAATAATGTGGGGTACAATTCAGGGTTTGATATACAAATTTTCATTATGCAGGTACCCTTGTTGATGAGGTGTGCCCCCTCCCCTGGCAGTTCCACTCAAATGCCAATCCCTTTCTTACAGTATTGTGATAATTGTTCAAGGTTCACCTATGAGTGAGAACATATGGTACTCTATTCTCTGTTTCTGTGATAGATCACTGAGCATGATAGACTCTAAATCCATCCAAGTTGCTTCAAAATCTATATGTTTATCCTTCTTTATGGCTACATAATATCCCATTGTGTATATGTACCACAATTTTTAAATCCAGTCCAGTTTCAATGGGCAGCATGGTTGGTTCTCTGTTTTTGCTATTGTGAATAGAGCTGTAATACAGATATGTGTGCATATATCTTTTTTGTAGAGTGAAATGAGTTTCTCTAGGGATATATTAATGCTGTTTTTCATATTGACTGTACTAATTTATATTTCTACCAACAGCAGATGAGTTCCCTTTTTTTCACATCCTCACCAGTATCTGCTATTTTTTGTCTTTTTAGAAATAGCCTGACTGGAATAAGATGAGATCTCATTGTGGCTTTGATTTGTATTTTCCTGATAATTAGTTATGTTCAGCATTTCTTCATGTACATCTTTGCCATTTGGTTGTCTTATTTTGAGAAATGTCTATTTGGAAATTTTACCTACATTTCATTAGTATTGTTTATATTTTTGCTGTTGAGATGTTTGAATTTCTTGTATATTCTGAACATTAATCCCTTATTATATGAATATTTTTCAAATATTTCTTTTTTTAACATATTTTTTTATTTTAAAATTGTGGGGTACAGTTAAGGGTTAGGTATACAAATTTGCATTGTTCAGGCGCCCTTGTTGATAAGGGGTGTCTCCCCGTCCCCAGACAGATATTGACTGCTGTTAATCCCACCTCCCTTCCACTCCCTACCCCCCCATAGTTTCCCACCACTGTCAATCTTATAGCATTAAGCTAGATATTCAAGGTCCACTATATGAGTGAGAACATGTGATACTCAGATCTTTGTTTCTGTGAGAGATCACTCAGTATTATAGACTCTAGTTCCATCCAGGTTGCTAACTATTGGAAGACAATATTAGTTTTCCAAATTATTATTTGATACCTTGATTTTTCATAATGGAATTGATAATATAATATTATATTATAATTTTCTTCTTTATGTTTGTCATTCGTTTAACAAGAAAAAACTCCTTAGGGAAAAAATATGTCA
>CAUYQG010196101.1:0-10194 GCA_963574415.1 Tarsius wallacei
AATGGGTAGAGAGAAAAAGAAAGAGGAAGGGAGAGAGAGAGAGAGAGAGAGAGAGAGAGAGGGAGGAAGGGAGGGAGGGAGGGAGAGAGAGAGAGAGGGAGGAAGGGAGGGAGGGAGGGAGAGAGAGAGAGAGAGGAGAGAGAGAGAGAGAGAGAGAGAGAGAGAGAGAGAGAGAGAGAGAGAGAACATGGCAATCAGCAGTATAGAAAGAGAATAGTATGTGGGTCATTTTAAGTTTGTGGGCAAATACCCAAATGTTTTCTTTAAAGGAATTGGTGGGTAAGTGGAGGGCCCAGACTAATAGGTAAGAGAGGTCCCTCTGTGTTCTTATTTCTGGCCATTGACTTGAGCCATTGAGTGTGGTGTGGAACTAGAAATGGTGTCAAGGGTGCCACAGTTCTGGGATGTAAAAATTAAGCCTGAATCTAGAATGAATGCTGAGGCAATAGAAAATTATAAAAATTCACTATACCCTTGTCCCAGCAACTGTACATCTATATCTTTATTCTCCAAGAAAAACATTTCACAAGTTTGCAAAGATCCATTTTCAATGCTGACTGATATTTATAAGAGCAAAAAATTTTATCTGGCTTAAAGGCCTACCAGTTAGACATTTCTTTTAATACATTTTGACTTATTTAAACCTGATAGATTGGCTCAAGGGTTAGCTTGTATTTGATGTTTCAAGGGCTGGATATCTCAAGGTATAAAAGGTGCAAATTAAATTAATGAACTGATAAGATGAAAATATTCAATCCTCCCACCTTGATAAATATAAGAAGGCTTCAACAAGTTTCTGAGAAAAGGGAATTGAAACATAAAAATAAAAAAATATATAAACGTTATTTCTTATCATGGGCTCCATCAAGTTCAAGGCACTTTTGTAAGTGATAATACCAGTCATTTAATCCATCCTTAAAGAACTGAGGGTCCTGGAACTTTAGACATGTCAATGCAGTCTTTTTTACATTATTAACAAAAGAAAAATGGGTGCCCTTTACAGGCTTTTAAAGATTAGGAAACACACAAAAAAGGTAGGAAGGATCTAAATCAGGACTGTATGATGGATGCCTAATGATTTTCCACCAAAACGCTGACAAAATTGACCAGGTGCAGTGGCTCAAGCCTGTAATCCCTGCACCTTGGGAGGCCAAAGCAGGAGGATTGCTTGAGCCCAGGAGTTTGAGATCAGCCTAGGTAACATAGTGAATCCTCATCACCACACACACACACACACACACACACACACACACACACACACACAAAATTAGCTGGGTGTGGTGGCACACATGTGCCTATAGTCCCAGCTACTCCAGAGGCTGAGGTGGAAGTGTTGCTTGAACCCAGGAGGTCTAGGCTGTGGTAAGCTGTGATTGTGCCCACTGAACTCCAGCCTGAGTGGAAAAAACAAAAACAAAAACAAAACAACTCTCATAAAATTGTCCTTGTTTGATGAGCTGAATGAGCAGGGGCATTGTCATCATGGAGTTTCTCCACACATTTTTCTGCTAAAGCTTGGGCTAGTTTTGTCAAAACACTCTCCTAATAACCAGATGTTTTCATTCTTTGATGCTCCAGAAAGTCAACAAACAAAATGCCCCAAGCATCCCAAAAAAACTGTTACCATGATCTTTGCTCTTGTCCAGTCCACTTTTGCTTTGATCGCCACTTTTACCTTTTGGTAGCCATTGCTTTGATTGTGCTTTGTCATTAGGATTGTACTGGTAAAGCCATGATTCATCTTTTCTTACAATTCTTCTAATAAATACTTCAGAAACTTGATTCCACTTGCTTAAAATTTTCATTGAAAGCTCTGCTCTTATCTGCAGCTGATCTGGATGCAATGGTGTTAGCACCCATTGAGTGGAAAATTTGCTCAACTTTAATTTGTCAGTCAGAATTGTATAAGCTGAACCAATTAAAATGTTTACAGTGTTGGCTATTGTTTCCTTTGTTACTTATTGATCCTCTTCAAGTAGGGTTAGAACAGAACTAACTTTCTTAACAAATTGAAGTGAATGGCCTGCACTGCAGGCTTCATCTTCAACGTTTTCTTGTCCCTTCTTAAAACGAGTTATCTTTTTGTAAATTACTGATTTCTTTGGAGCATTGTCCTCATAAACTTTTTTGTTAAGTATTAATGATTTCACCATTTTTCCAACCAAATTTCACTGTAAATATGATGTTTGTCTTTCCTTCATTTTAGCAGAATTCATGTTGATCTGATAGGGGCTCTTTATAAACTGATGTTGTATCCTCAGTACCTCAGACTGGATCTTGTTTAGACATGCTATAACAAGCCCGTATGAGCTGATTTTGGTACACAATTTTTAAAAAAAATCTATGTGTAGTTTTTTTTTCATGATATGCATTTCCCAATAACTTTTTGAAGACCTCACCTATATCTTTGAGCCTGAGTAAAACTATAACTTAATTTGGCTAAAGGTTGATGTTATGGTCTAAATGCTGGTGTTCTCTCAAGTTTTGTATGTTGTCATCTAATACCTAATGTGATAGTATTGAGAGATGGGACCTTTGAGATGTGATCAAGTCATGAAGGCTTCATTCTCATGAATGGGATTCATGTCCTTATAAAAGAGACACAGGGAGCTCCTTTGCCTCTTCTACCATGTGAGGATCCAGCAAGAAGGTGCCATCTTAAAGAGTTGCAGAGAAAGCAACTCTTACTAGGTGCTAAATCTGCTGGTGCTCTGCTCTTAGACTTCCTGGCTTCCAGAACTGTGAGCAATAAATTTCAGTTGTTTCTAAGTTACCCAGTCTAAGGCACTTTGTTATAGCAGCTGAAGGGACTAAGACATTTGGTAAATATCAAAAATGACCAAATTTAATTATTGGGCATGTCTCATTCCTCTTTTGATGGGTCAGTGGTGTTTAGGTTAATGACAAAAAAAGACTTTTTTTTTTGAGTTGGAGTCTCACTCTGTCACCCAGACTGCAGTGCAGTGACCGCTCCCGGCCACCACAGCCTCGACCTGCTGGGCTCCAGCGATCCTTCCGCCTCAGCTTTCCAAGTAGCTGGAACTACAGGCGCGCGCTACCATCCCCGGCTAATTTTTTTTTTTGATTTATTGTAGAGATGAGGTCTTGCCAAGTTGCCCAGGCGGGTCTCGAACCCGCAGGCTCAGGCAATCCACTCACCTCAGCCTCCCAAAGTGCGGGATTACAGGCTGAGCCACCAAGCTTGGCTAAAAAAAGACATTTTTATTCATAATAACTATAATTATTCCATAAAATTTATTTTTCTTTTTTATTTCAGTGAAATCACTGATGATCATAGTAGAGATTTTCCACACAATTTGTGTTTTATTGACAATGTCAGAACAGACACACTTTTTAAAAAGCACTGTAGTTCTTATACAGTCTTTTATTAATTTCAACTTGGGAAAATTTTGCTCAGTTGAGTCAGTAGCAACTGGAATTGTCAATATAAGTCTTAAAGCAATGTGTAGATTCAGAAATGAGCTTGAATTTTACATACACTGTTCAAACATTGAAATGAGTCACATATGATAAACTATCCTTAGCTCAGAAAATGTTACAGAGTTTATCACTTTCATCATACAAGTTGCTATCACTTATATCTTGATGTTCACTGCCTTTTAAAGTAATATCTAAATCCAGACAGAAATGTCAAGAATTGGTATCATGCTTTATCCATTTATATTTCTATACGTACACAGTTGTAAATTAATATAAATTGTTTAATAATGCAAACAATGTGCAGCTCTTGTAACTACCATGGTTACTTCATTAATATGTCTGCAATCATGAGTTAGATCATGAAAAGAAGTAAAACAGCCACTTGGCTCTACTGGGAAACAATACTTCATCAGACAAGACTCTGTAGCATCCTACTATATGAGAGAATGGATTGGATTGATTAGTTACCTCCTGCTTACTCCTAAGCCCTCTGGCTCTCAAATAATCTCTATGCTCTACAGCAGTGTCAGTCTCTGATGTCAGCAGTGAAGCAATCCACAAACCTCCGTAGCATTTGGGCATAATTTCCTGAACAAGAGTTGGAGAAAAATTTACATGGGGCCTCCACAGGGTTAGTCATGAGCGTGAATGTGTAGGATGGGTCACTCTGTGCCAGTGTTGGGGGCTGGATTCTGAACAAAAGCGATCCCTTGTGTGTTTAAATAATTTTTTGTGTATTTGTGACATGTGGATCCTTTTAAGTCAGGCAAGCTGCCTCCAGTGTCTGTGGCAGGGCTGACACCTGCTTGGAAGAGGGGAACACTAACATTGCTTCAGGTGGGCTGTTAGGCCTGCAGCAGGAGTTCAGCCAGCAACTGAGGCACAGAGATGAGCTAGTCTCTGGGAAGGGTGGCAGTGACCAGCCAGTGTATGAACCAGCACTCAGAAAAGAGGCCCTGCCATGGGAAGGCATGGCAGGGTTTGGGGTAAAGGGAACAGTTTGGTGAGCCTATAGCTCAAGAGTTCCAGACCCCTTCTGCTAAGGGTGAAGTTTCTAGAACATTCTCATCTGAAGCATGGCTAAACCTGCTGGTGCCTGGGAAAGACCTAGGAAGGCTTTTCGCATAGAGGGACATGGGCTGGGCCCTCAAAATGTGAGGGCACCAAAAGGATTGCCTAATTGGGAGTGAAGAAGCATCCATTAGACAATAAAGACATAATTTTCCTTCTCATTGTGTCTAGAGACTTGACTAGGTAATCAAAACAATGGATAATAATATGAAGGCTACTATCAAGCTTTTAGAACCTACTATGTGCCAGTCAGTGTGCTAGGCACTTTAAAGAAAGTGGACAAGCTACACAGGATTTCTGGCTTTGAAAGACCTTTTAAGATGCTTTTGGGATTGTAAATTCATGCACCTGTGGTGTTTGCAGGGCTGTTGTCATGGGCACACAGTCTGAGCAGTTCCACAGGAATCCACACTCCGAAGGCTCCTGTGCTTGGTTTCAGGTTCTGTTGTCACTATTTTGTCATTCTTCATAACTGTTGAGTGAGGCTCATGCTTTCATTTTGCGTTGGGCCCTGCAAATTATGTAGCTGGTCCTGGTGTATGTCATCCAACCCTGCCTCGACCTTCCAAGCAGTGGTCTTTCACTCACTATCAGCACTCACTCTCTATGGGCTTCTCAATAGCACAGGTAAGTTTCTACTAGGTTCTCCCCCATGCCAAAGCCTCTCATTAGGGCATCCTGTGCTCCTGGTGTTACCAAGCAAGTCAATTGGCTTTCAGGGGGAGATAATGCAGCAAGGCAGGTGGCAGGGAGAGGTGAGGTGCTGGCTTGTTTATCTAGTACAGTGAGCACCTCTCCATGGGATAGTTAGTGCCCAGCTGGTGAGCAGGGTTGAGACATAGTTATATTAGAGTTCCTTAGGTCCATTACTCGTCCATAAATAAGTTCCCTAAAGGCGGGATTCTTGGTTGATCCACAGTTATATTCCCAGTGCCCAGCACATAGGAGATATTGAAAACTATTGTTTTCAATGAACACTTAAGTGATCATGGAAATAGAGATACGAAATGACCATGTAGATGGTAGAGGTAGAAAGGCAGGTTTTACGTTTTAGAGGAGGGTGAGGCAAAGAAGAAACTTCCAGAGAGTGGAGGTCAGAAAAGTTTTGTGCCTCCAGCATCCAAAACTCTTGCATGTGAAATTGAATTACAGAGGGACTCTGTGATATGGTGAGATCAAAACAAACAGCAAAGGGACAAGCACAAGGAGGGAGAGAGTCATAGAGACTCCCACTGGCAGATAAGCTGGTCTTCTTTAGCTCCCTGACTCTGGAGTTCCCCGAGTGTTTCTCTGGACCCTTCCTGCACAAGCAATCTCCTTATCTCCTTGATTCGAAGCAGTCAGCCATTTGAAGTTGGCTAGCCATGGACATCATTAAATCCACTTGATGGACTGGGAAACTGAGGCAGATGAAAAGTTAGAGACTCTCTTAAGACAACACCACAAATTAAGGTTGCCTTTGGTCAGGGTCTTCGATCTTTGGCTTCCTAGGGAAGTTAATTCAACAAAAGAAAATTGCAGTTGCCATCTCTCTTTCTGACCTGAGGCATCTCAGTTGGTCTCCTTGGCTGTGCAGAGTCTTCAAGACAAGCACAAGACAGGGCAGTGAATGTCTCAACGAAGACGAAGACCTGCAGCGGGCCACCGCTTGCTGCTTTCCTGATGACAAGGTGCATCCTTCACCTCACATCCACCAAGCATTTGGCTTTGAACACGATGGAGCTTGCAGAGGACTTGGAGATCCCCGAGGGTGGCAGGTGCTAGATATTAACATAACATCAACTGTTGTCAAGCAGAACGTGCACTCATGCTGCTGCCACGGAGCTCCCCAAAGTTTCGAAATATGCAAAACTGGCTCAGCAGCCTCTTTACACCTGGCCGAACCTCCTAATGGCATCTTCCCCCCTCCCTCTGCCCAGCAGCAGGCCTCGTGCACAGCTTGGGCGCCCTCACTCCTGACTCTCCTTCCCTCCTCCTCCCCTGTCAGTTTCTTCCTCCCAGGCTCTCATGCAGCAAGTCGTTTTTCTGGAGCTGTCATTTGCTGCTCCGCCTAACTGCTACATCTGAGCGTGGCCGAACTAATGATGCAGCAATTAAGAGTGATTAGGGTTATTGATAATAAAGAGACTTCATAAACTTGATTAAATGCATTCATTAATGAACACGTTGTGGGTGCTGCCATGCGGAGGGTGGGGTAGAATGAAAGGAAGGAAGCGAGCAAAAAGAAACTCACTCGATAAATGTCCCCGTGTGGCTCTGAAGATGACTAGGACAGCTGAGATATTGGACAGGAATATCAGGAGTCCCCAGGGGCTTGGACATTGAGGAAATTGCAGCAAAATTGCTGTCCAGAGCACATCCTTCATTTCGATACAGTGTCAGTGGGGGAGAGACAAAGGCAACAAGATGCTGAAAGAAAAGAGTTCAAGAATCACCTGGAATGCTCTCAGCTTGAGATGTGCCTTGGTCCCCACCTTTCCCGGGGGTGAGCAGCAGAGGTTGTTATTAATTAACACAAGCAAAGCTCTTTCCCCTTTTCCCACGTCAGCCCTGCTCACGAGCACACAGATAGCTGCAATGTTCCTGCTCCTCTGGTCCTTTCTTCGCTCGCCGAGATAATAGCGCCACATTAATTATAGGCCTCTGTTGGTAAGGCTGTGGAGTGCTGGAGAGATAGAGTGTAGGGTCCTCATCCTCCAGGTCACACCTAGAAACTGGGAAAGCCTCACAGCTCATTTTCCTCAAAGGCTTAGGAAAACCTCGTTACCTCTGACCTCAACCCACAGCCATGACAACTCAGAGGAACGCGCCAAAGTCTACCTTCACTCAACACATGTGGATTTCAGGTGGTGCAAACAAACCAGTGTTTACATAAATGGAAAGGGGGGTTAACAGAATAGATCAACCTCTTTATCAGAAGAACCTTCCACATACTTCACAAGCACCTACTTCCCTTGGGCAGTGTACTGCTTACAAAAATCTCCAGCCCAAGAGTGGGCTCTCCCAGGACCTCCCAAACAGGCAAGCCATCCACTTGGCTCTGGTCATGGGTATGTGCTTCCAAGCAGTTATCTTGAGTTTCAAATCAATTATATATATATATATATATATATGTTTTTTTTTGAGTTGGAGTCTTGTCTCACTTCGTTGCCCAGGCTGGAGTGCAGTGGCACCCTCGTGGTCACCGCAGCCTCGACCTACTGGGTTCAGGCGATCCCTTCCAAGTAGCTGGGACTACAGACACGCACCACCATGTCTGGCTAATTTTTTTGTTTTGTTGTAGAGATGAGGTCTCGCCAAGTTGCCCAGGCTGGTCTCAAACCCATAGGCTCAGGCAATCATCTCACCTTGGCCTCCCAAAGTGCTGGGATTATAGGCGTGAGCCACAGTGCCCGGCCTAGTCAACGCTATTTTAAAAAATGAATTGATGGCATCCCCTCATTTGGCTTCATCTAGTCTGAATTCAAACAATTATGTTGTGTTTCTCAAACCACTTTCTGGCCTGACTTGGGGGCCTTCTTTAGCTGCAGGAGGGTCTGGTCTCTGGGCCTCCACATACTACTCTCTGGCACTTTTGAGTATTGAGGTGGAAGTCTGTGCAGGAGGCATAGACAGCACTCATTCACTCACTTATTCACTCACTCACTCACTCACTCATTCTTGCAGTACAGTCACAGTCGAAATGAAATATTGGAACCGTTTTAGGAGATTTGTACAACCATTGTGTAACTGATACTGAGCAGAAAGATTTAATGGGCTTCTTAGGTTTATGAACCCCATTGATTTTGCCCTCAACCCACTTCTGTCAGTTGTTGAGTTGGTCAGAGTCTGCCTGTCATCTGGAGAGCGGCATTTATTGAGAAAACCTTTGCGTAGGCTGCCTTACCTCGGGGTTGAAGGAACTGACAGTTAAAAAAAGAATCCTTGCATCCCAGGATTGGATGGTGCCTAAATTTCTTCTCAGGCTGAGCAGCATCCCCATCACATGGTCCCCACTCACCGCCTTTCAAGGAAGCCCATTTAATTGTAGGCAAACTCAGACTGTCTGCCTGGTAGCTCTTATTTGGGTGGTAAGGAAATCACCAAAACCTAAAAGTTACAAGGTGGGATTACTTTGTAGGTGAGAACAAGTAACAATAGAGTCTTCTTTGGTGCTTGGGCAACTAAACACCCTGGGATGAATATCAAAGTGAACCCCATGTGATACTGGACTATTCTCGTGGGAAAGAGACTGGCTGAAATTTAGTGGTCCTAATTTGCTCACTCAATACACATTTGTCGACTGCTGTGCAAAGAGCCTTGGGGGATAATAGGCCTTGGCTTTAGAAAAATTCACAGCCTATTTGGGGAGACAAGATGAATTCTCACAAAGAATCATTGTAGTATTTGGCAGTATCATATTAACATTTGGAATGAATGATAGAGAGAAAGGCAATAGTCTTAAATCATATGTGAAGGGACACAAAAAACCCTGAAATTTATTTATAAAAAATTGTGTATTTAATCTTACATGTTTAAACTTTGGTCACTTTCAAAATACTCTCCATTTGACACAATACACCCATTGAGATGCTTTTTCCAGTGCTCAAAATTGTTTTTGAACTCATCAATTCGGATGCCTTTTGATGCTTCTGCCATTTTTTGTTTCATCTCTTCCACATCGGCAAAATGTTTCCCTTTGAGAACATTTTCATCTGGGGAAACAAAAAAAGTCACCTGGAGCAAGATTGGGTGAACGAGAGGGTGGGGCATGGGGTCATGCCATTTTTTTGGCAAAAACATCAGAACACTCAGCGTAGTGTGGGAAGGTGCACTTGTAAATCACCCATCATGAAATGGACAAATGTGTTGAAAGAATCTTTAAAAAAAAAATCACTGAAGACAAACAACCTCTCACAACAATGCTAGCTGTTCCTAGAACACTTACCTTGCAAGGGAAGCCAGTAGTACAAGGGGCCCTCCCTCCAAAAGATAATTCAATTTTTTTTGAGGCTCCCCCCTCATACATACATTTTGACTAAGAAATTCCATTTTAAGAATTTAACCTTAGAAAATAGTCTCATAAATTGATGTTTATTGCAGCATTATTTATAATAGCTAAAAATCAGAAATAACCTTAACATCCAACATAGGGAATAGTTAGATAAGTTATGATTAAACTCATTCATTGAATATTACACAGTCATTAAAAATAATGATTTCGCCTGAGCCCGCGGGTTCGAGACCTGCCTGGGCAACTTGGCAAGACCTCATCTCTACAATAAATCAAAAAATCAGCTGGGCGTGGTAGCACGCTCCTGTAGTTCCAACTACTTGGAAGGCTGAGATGGAAGGATCGCCGGAGCCCAGTAGGTAGAGGCTGCGGTGGCCAGGAGCGGCCACTGCACTCCAGTCTGGGCGACTGAGTGAGACTCCAACTCAAAAAAAAAAAAAAAAATGCTTTCAAATACTGTTTTAAGGGCACGGGAAATGCTCACCATGGGATCCTAAGTGACAATAAACACACAAACAAAATGCAAAGCTGTATATCCAGTTTTGAATATCTGTCGTCTATCTACTAATCTGTCTACTAATCTATCCATCTATCTATCTATCATCTATCTATCCATATCTATCATCTATCAATTTTCTATCTGTCATCTATATTTAACACTGGTGACTGTTACTTTCTTTTTTTTTGAG
>CAUYQG010196104.1:0-30403 GCA_963574415.1 Tarsius wallacei
ACAGGTCAAATGACCAGTTTCCACAAAAATTAAACTGCAAGAATGGGGCAAACCCATAAATTTAAAAAAGACAAGGTCTCTCTAAGTTGCCCAGGCTGGTCTCAAACTTGTGGGCTCAGGCAGTCCTCTAGCCTTGGCCTCCCAAAGTGCTGGGATTATAGGTGTGAGCTACTGTGCCCAACCTGATATATCATTATAACAAGAGATTTTTGGTGCATTTCCAGTGTAGGGTCTGGAATTGGATGGCTTGGGTTTGAGCCCAACTCTGGTTTCTACAAGTTTTATGACCTTGGGTAATATCTACATTTCTTTGGACTCCAGTTTCATGTTCTGTACATGAGAGTAATAATGGTGTCTGTCTCATGTAGTGTTCTGTTTAGTGGATTCAAGTGATAATGTTTGTAAAGCTTTTAGCTCCAGGTTCTTCCACGTAGTAATTGTTCAGCAGATCTTAGCTGCTGCTGTTATTAACACCCTGTTCTATGTGTGTCACATATGATTTTTATCTTTAAAAAAAAAATGGCCAGGCATGGTGGCTCTCACCTGTAATCCCACCACTTGGGGAGAGGAGAGGATTGCCTAAGTCCAGGAGTTCAAGACCAACTTGGGCAACTTGGTGAGACCTCCATCGTTACAATAAATTTTTTTTAAAAATTGCCAGACTCAGCCGGGCTCGGTGGCTCAGCCTGTAATCTGCGCCTTGGGAGGCTGAGGTGAGTGGATTGCCTGACCCCGCGGGTTCGAGACCTGCCTGGGCAACTTGGCGAGACCTCATCTCTACAATAAATCAAAAAATTAGCCGGGCGTGGTAGCGCGTGCCTGTAGTTCCAGCTACTTGGAAGGCTGAGGCAGAAGGATCGCCGGAGCCCGTCAGGTTGAGGCTGTGGTGGCCGGGAGCGGCTACTGCACTCCAGTCTGGGCAACAGAGTGAGACTCCAACTAAAAAAAAAAAGAATTGTGTAGGCATATGGTGTCTTAAAAATTCAATTTTAGCTTCAAAATCAAGAACAACTATTATTTACATGGTGGTGTTGGCTTCATAATTAAAAGCATCTTGCTCAAAGCAAATTGAAATTGTTATTAATAATGTTCTACAAAATGACATGTAAGTTTATCAGATATTTTCCTTCCTAAACTGGGTTGGATTCCACAGAGTATTTTGTGACAAGTGAAAGACAATTTTGTAGCATGGAGGAGATCACTGTTGTACAAATAAAATAGTAGGTAGTGTTGATTAAGTGCTCCGAGTACTTTCAGTTTAAAGTGCTTTAGGCTTCTTATCTGGGAGGCCAGAGAACTGGGAAAGGAGAGGAAACTTGTCCAAGGTGACAGGGTGAATTTAACTTGGAGCTGGGGTATAATCCTGAGCAGTCTGGCTGGAGTCTGTCCTCCCAGCTGCCTGTGAGCCCGTGAGCCACACTCACAACTAGGATTAGGGATCAAAATAATTTTGAAGACTGACTCAGAATAACATAACTTAGAAAGAGATCTTCTATGCTGGCCTGTCTTTGGGAACAAGAGATGGATGATTTTGGTCACCCATCTATCTGCCTGAATCAGTTTGATGTTGGCTCAGAGGCAGTGTTACTTGAAAGAATGGTGTTGTGCTCTTTTGGGAAATTTGCAGTGAGACTTCTGGCTATTACCTGAGCTTTGCCCTGTGCTGATGCAGGTTTCTGTCAAGTTGGGGGGTGTTTCTGACGGAAAACCACTGTATGCAGTTGCATGAGAAATTCCATCCGATGCTAGGAGATTATGACTGTTGTGAATACACTATTAAAAAACTATTAACAAAAAAATGGTACAACCCTCCTCCCCCAGCTATTCTTTCTCCTGTACCAGAAAGTGGAATAAATCATATCCTTTCATAGTCCCTTCCTTTGTTCTTGTAGTTCCCTTTCCATGAAACACCCTTTCTCCCCACTCTTCCTTTCTCTCCTCCTCCAAAACACAACATCTTAATGGAAAACTGTAAGTGTATACAGCCATCCTTTAAGTAATCCATGGGGGATTACTTCCAGGACCCCTTTGGATACCAAGATCCATGAATGCAAAAACCCCTTATATAAAATGGCATAGTATTTGCATACAACCTACCCATATCCTCTTGTATACTTTAAATCATTTCTAGAGTACTTATAATATCTAATACAATGTAAATGCTATGCAAATATAATGCAAATACAACGTAAGTGTAAACACAATGTAAATGTAAATAGTTGTTACACTGTATTGTATAGGGAATAATGACAAGAAAAAGAGTCTGTACGTGTGCAGTACAGATGCAACCATTCATTTTTTTTCCCAAATATTTTTGATCCATGGTTGGTTGACTCCATGGATGTGGAGCCCACAGATATGGAGGACTGACTCTACGTCCTTCAAGACCTCATTCCCATTTCACCTGCCCTTTGGATCATCCTTTGACTTCCTCAGGCAGAATTAATTTTCCTTCTGTCTGTTCTTTTTAATCCCACCTCTCCTTGTGTGTGATAATTTTGTATATGGTACCTCCCCTGCTCTATTGTAAATTCTTTGACCGTAGGGACTGGTATCATTTGAAGGTATATGTCCCCCCAAAATTCATGTTGAAACTCAAACCCTAAGGTGATACTATTAAGAGGTGGGGCTTTTAGGAGATGATTAGGCCATGAGAGCTCTGCCCTTGTGCATGGGGTCAATGCTCTTATAAAAGAGACTTTAGAGAACTGCCTGGGCCTTCCATCTCTTTTCCCATGTGAGATCCCAGCAACAAGATGTCATCTTGGAAGCAGAGATCTCCCACTGGACACTAGTGCCACGATCTTGGACTTTCTAGCCTCTATAACTATATAAGACATACGTTTCTGTTGTTGATAAATTGCCGCATTGAGGGCATTTTGTTATAGCAGCACAAATGGACTAAGACAGGATTCTTTTTTTTTTTTTTTTTGAGTTGGTGTCTCACTGTCGTCCAGACTGGAGTGCAGTGGCCGGTCCTTCCACCTCAGCCTTCCAAGTAGCTGGAACTACAGGCGCGCTCTACCACACCTGGCTAATTTTTTTAAAAATTTATTGTAGAGATGAGCTCTCACCAAGTTGCCCAGGCAAGTCTCGAACCCGTGGGCTCAGGCAATCCACTCACCTCAGCCTCCCAAGGCATGGGATTACAGGCTGAGCCACCGAGCCTGGCTAAGACAGGATTCTTGTTTTGCTCAGGAGTTTGGATGAATGACTGGAGACACAAACAAATGAATGGACAAGTGATTAACACTGAGATTTGTTGGGATTGATTAGAGTATAAATTGGTGAAAATAACAGTAGACCCGAGCATGGACATGTTACCCAACTGTGGCAGAGACTTGCTAGATGTTCACCAAAATCATTTTGACGTTTGGGGTTGGATAATTCTTTGTTGTGGGGAGTCTGTCCTGTGCACTATAGGATGTTTAGTAGCATACCTGGATTCTAACCACTAGATGCCAGATGTCTCAGTTAAATCAAAGATGTCTCCAGACACTGCCAAATGTTATCTAGGAGGGCAGATCTCCCACATCACTGTACTGTACCGCTTTCTGCATATAGGTGGGATCTCCTGACTGGTTGTCCCCAATGAGATGTGTGTGGAAATGAGAGGCAGTTAGGAGTGGGGGTGCCTTTTCCACCCCTGTTCTCTTTCTGATATGCTAGCCAGCTTCAGGGAATCCAGGGGAGAACTTGGAAGGCCTAAGGTATGATAGAGCCACAGGATGGGAGGACCCTGGGTCCCTGTGTGACTGTGTGGAGCAGAACCTCCCTCCAGTGCAAGTTGCACTGGAATACAGTGTGAAGAAGAGATAAACCATTGTTGTGTCAGGTCACTGAGATTTTGGGCTGTTCATTTCAACACTAATCCTGGCTAGCCTTCCTTGACACTTGGGATGCAGGTTCCTTGCTGAAGTAGCCATGCCAGTATTCTAATTCGTGAGTAAAAATAGAGATTCCAACCATGGAATAAGGAACAGATTTTGTTTGTTTGTTCTTGTGTAGCATCAGCCTTATTGCAATAATTCATGTAATTTCTATATTTTATCAGAAAATGAGATGATGATAAAATTTGTTATTCCTACCACTCTAACAATTTTGACATGTGAATAACAAGCAGCTTTGAACTATAAATACTTTCAGTAATAAGTAATAAACATCAAGTGTACTAGCAGTTTTCATTTCATTGTGTATATATATATATGTGTGTGTGTCTGCAGTACCAGTTCAAATTGAGATATTTGCAGCAATTTATGTATAATGCATTTAAACATTTTTTTGGGAGAAAAATGACAGATGTTGATACCCTGCAGTCACAGCTGTTTCCCACACCATTAATAAATAAATCACTGCATGATATGACGGTCTTTTGAAATGGACTCTTATATGCTTAGTACAGTTGAATGCCGTGGATTAGTGTCCTTTAAAAAAGCTGAACCCGAAAGCTTGCTTATCAGACTAAATTCAGTGCACCATTCTATATTTCTTTTGCAGCAATTAATTGTATTTGTCATCGTGTCTACGCAGAACCCCTGACCAAAATGCGTAAGCCAAGTGGTTTCATTTGGTGCCCATCTGGATGAGAACAGCAGAGTTGTTTGTGGGAGACAATGGCTGCTTGTATATGGCTGGAAGCTTTGTGTTTGGTTCAGTGGGCTGTGTGCTTGTTCCATTTGCACAGACCTCAATCCATTGTCCAAAGAGCCACCTCCAGTGAGTTTCACTCTTCCTGTCAGTCAGTCAAAATTTCTGCCAGGAAATACAGCAAATCTATCTTGACAATAAGATAGTAAAGTCTCTCTTTTCTAGTAAAATCCCGCTAGGCATCTTAACTACCACATAACTGAGTCCAGTTTTTTGTTTTTTTCCTCCCTATAAAATATTTGCATGATAGTGAAAATAAGACTAATGGATGCTTGTGGTACTAATTATATGCCAGGCTTTACATGTTTTACTTACAGTATGTGTGCAATCTTCACAGCAATCCTACTGGGAAAGGTAAAAGGTACAGTTACTGTCTCTATTATACAGGTGAGGAAATTGAGGCATAGAGAGTCTAAATGACTTGCCCAAGGTCACAAAGCAAGTAAAAAACAGAGCTGTGCTTAGAATTCAACCAGGATAGCTCCAGCATTGATGCCAGAAGCCCTTAGAGTATGCTGCCTTTTCATTCTGTTAAGGATATGCACTTCCTCTGCGATCTCTTGTATTTTCATGACTTCAATTAACATCTGTGTATGATACTTAAAAAGAGTTATTGCTGCTATTGCTTTATTTCTGTATGGGTTGAGCATAATTTCCCAACTTTTCTGTCAGCTGTTTCTCTTGTATCTTCCATAACTCTTGGCATAATGCTTCCATGTTGGAAGGCACTTCATTAGCATATTGATTTGATTATTTCTGATGCTGAGATGCTTCTATGGGAGGTTACCTCGTAGGGGTAAGAATACACGAACACAGGGCTTGCAAATGCCAGGTGATATTGGGGTTCAGAGATTTTAGAATGGCTTCACGGAAAAGTGGCATTTGGCAACACCCTTGGAGGGCAGATTTTGATTATGTGGACACGCGGGCAAGAGAAATGATATTCCGGCAGTCAGCAGGTCAGCAGCTGCACAGGGGTGTAGGGGAGGAGGAACTTGTCTTCCAGGCAACCAATAATGCTTTATAACGGGGGCATGGAGTATGGGAGTGGGAATAGTACAACAAAGGATTAGAAAGGTGGTGGGAAGGGGACTTTGGCATTTATCTGGCAGAAAGCCTTTGATGGTTTGGGGACTGGAAGCAGATGTGGGTATAAACCTGTGTGTTTTCTGAAGCTTAGCCTGGCAACAGTCGATATGGGTTGGAGCAGGAAGGGACAAAGATGGGGAGAGCATTGGGGGGTCCAGAGAAGATGTAGTGAAGACCTGAGCCCCAGGGGAGGGTGATGGGAATGGGAGGGTGGATGACTGCAAGAGATATTTCAGAGTTGAAATTGCTAGAAGTTTGGAGACTGGATGAGAGGTGGGAGATAAGGGTTTTCAAGCCTGAAGTACTGGGTTAATGTAAGATATAAATATATAATCTATAAAAGTATATAAATATAAAATATAACAGCTGTAAAACTGCAGGGAAGGAACCAGAGGTGGGAGAGATCGACAGCCACTTTGGAAATGGCATTGAGTAGAGAGGTCAGAGCTGTATCTTTGAGAGTAATCTACGCTCAGATGGTCCTTATGAATCTGAGGCTGAACCTTTGTCAACAGGGAAAGAAACACTCTAGAGAGCTATCCATGTAAGGACGTAGTAGAAAGGATGGTAGGAACAAAGAAAACAATTTGTTTTCTGGAATGCTTTGAAAATGAAAAGTGATGTGTTATTTAAAATTATGGTGTAGCTTAGTTTTCATTTATTCTTCCCAAATTGGTTATATTTTCTCCTGGACTTAAAATATTTTACAGACTGTGCATAAGGACCATCTCAGAGGGGAACTGCTTAGACTATTGGGAATCTGGAAGACCCTTTCCTCATCCAAAACGTTTAACTCATATGTTGCCTCATTTAGAATGCCTGCCTTCCGGTTTCTATTCAGATCCTAACTCTTCCTCCAATACTCTATTCAGTTCCATCTCTGAATCCCTGATTTCAGCTGCAAATGGCCTTTGCTGCCTCCAATGTTTTGCAGAACTTAGCATATGGCCAGTGATAGAGGTGGGTCTTGGAGGGCTGGGGCCATCTTATTCATCTTTGCGTCTCAGACACTTTGGTTCTTTTTTTTTTTTTTCCACCAGTAAGTGTTGGTGTGAATTCTTACCTTATGCTGCATACTAGTTCTTTGTCTCCTTAAGGACTGCAGTGATCTAATGCTTTTTTTTTTTTTTTTAATAACCCCATACTGTTTTGCACATGGTATCTTCAGTATTTCTGGCTGGTGGATTGACAGCTGTATCATCAAGAAACATTCTTTCATCTCTGTGCACACCAACTACACCTTGGTAGCTGATTTCTGAATCTGTAATCAAAAGTATAATGTGTTGGTTATCACCATTGGCTTAGTTTATATTTGTCTACCATTCAAAAAACAATTGACTACTTTCATCGATTCTTCTCTTTCGTCAGTTAATATACCATTAAACTGAGGCATTGAGGCAGCAATGTTGGAGCAGATTACTGAGTAGTTTTGCCTTTGGTTTCATTTAAGATGTCAGGGTAGGTTTTCAGGAACCAAAATACACTCAGGCCCAAACAGGTAAAACAGTAGTAAAGTATGAAACTAAATTTCATTTTAGAAACATAAAAATTAATTCAACAAAATTTACTTAGCATGGTATGAGGAATGATCATGAATAAACCAGAATGAAACTACACTTATTAAGATTGATTAGATAGGTAAATACATCGGGGGATGCAGGGGCTTAATTTTTTCTCTCATGAAGTTTGTTTACTAGTAAAATCTCAGCCCTATCAGCCTCCCAGTAATTAGTGAGGATCTGCTGTCCTGGGCTCAGACAGCAGATCCTCACTGTCTGTCCATTTTCTCAGGAGACAAATCCACTTTCCTTGGGTTATGGAGAAAGAAGTTTTATTTCCTTGGAAAATATGTTAGGTATACTGATGTCCATAACTGATTTTTGAATAATCGAGTTTATATGTCAGCAGAAAACAAAGCAAATGGTGGCGTTATGTCCACTGCTGTAAGATGTGAGGACTGCCAGTTTTTAAGTATAGAGGCTGCAGAAATTTGAGTAAAATTTGAAATGTTAAATATCTTTGATGTAGCTAACATACTTGGCAAAAAGTTGAATCTCAAGTGTTTTGTGAAGTTCTATATACTACCCAATTAAATTCTCACAATAATTTACTGTAGGTTCTGTTTTTAGCCTGTGTTTTTGATGAGCAGACTGAAGACACAGTGAAGTTTAGTAACTTGCTCAAGACTGTGCTAGTAAGTGGCTAAGCCAGTCTGGAAACTCCAAATTCCATTTGCAGTAGCATTGACAGGTAGCTCATTACAATCCAGGGGTCTTTCAAGACTTTGCAGTAATAGTTATTTAAAAGTACCAATAGGCTGAGTGCAGTGGCTCAACCTGTAATCCCAGTGCTTTGGGAGACTGAGGATTACGGGTTGAGCTCCACCAAGATTTTGACACCAGCCTTAGCAGTATAGTAAGACCTCGTCTCTAAAAAAAATAATAAAAAAACAATTAGCTGGGCATGCCTGTAGTCCCTGCTACGGGAGAGGCTGAGGGAGAAGGAGTCCTTGGGCCAGGAGGAGGCTATGGTGAGCCATGATTGTGTCACTGCACTCCAGCCTGGTAGACAGAATGAGATCCTGTCTAAAAAAAAAAAAAAAAAAAAAAAAGAAAGAAAGAAAGAGCGAGCCAATAAAAAGAAGCTGCTATTCGTGCTATCAGAAAAAAAATAAGCTAACAGTATCTCCATAGTAATTATTTGCTCACTTCAAAGATGAGCATGATATTAAAAATGAAATGCTAAAAGTCTTAAGAGTTTTAATTCCTGCTATTCTGTGCTTTAGTAATAATAGAGTTATATTTAATTATCTTATTGTGGCTACTTTGTTTCTACAACAGAAATTCATCTGGAAATTATAGTGCAACAAATAGCTGCTAAAGTTATGATGGTAATTATATCAGTGACATAATTGTGAAAGTAGAGAATAATGAGGTTATTCTGAGAGAAGTTCGTGTCAGTAGAATAGTAAATGCTTTTCAAATATAGAGCAAGCCGGAATGGAAAGAGGCCTAACTTTGGATTTTTAATATGTCATGGAATTCGGTGGACATGGTTGGAAATATGTTCAGGAATCTTTTGGAGATTAAAACTAGACTGCCAGGAGTTTTAAACCAGGCATTGTCAAGGTCATTAGCAATACTTTTGACTCTGATAGTAAGATTTTTAAGCAAGCATCGTTAGTCTCTAGCCTGTTGCTTTATGAGGTTCCCACCTCTAGGATTGGGAAGAACCTCAATCATTGGGTCTGCCGCCTTTGATGCAGGATCCTTTCTTGGAAACTCTCTCCCTAGAGGCTTTAGCTTTTGCTGTGAACACATCTAGCTGTCAGGAGCTTACCACCTTCCAAGTACATTGTTCCCATTTTATAGTTGGGGAAACCTAAGACTTTAAAGGTTGCTTGATAGTCCCAAGAGCTCCGCAGCTCCGAGGTGGGCCTTGAATTGTCCCTGCCAGAACAAGTCTTCCTGTTCATGGTCCGGGTATCCAGCCTTACCTTCTGATGACTTGCCATCGGCATACTGTGGACCCCTGCGGTACGATACCATAGCCTGCAGAGTAGCTGTGGTTTTATCACGAGAGATTCATTTCTTAATGGTGTGGAGAAAGCAGCATGAATTTTGTTCACTTGGTAGGCTGAGGCGATATCCCTTCTCTGCTTCTTATCAGTCCTGTGATCCTCAGCAAATTACTCAGGCTTGCCATGCCTGTGTTCTGATTTAAGATGAGACCAGCAATACCTGTCTCGGGAGGTCATGGGGATGGTTAATACTGATAACTGATGTGCCAGAGCACTTGCAAGACGCCTGGTGCTGTTTTAAGTGTTGTATATGTGTTACTTAATTCTCAGAAAGGAATTGGGGGCAGGCCCAGAGAAATCAAATGATGTTTCTGGGGTCAGAAGCTGGCGGATAAACAATTCAGTGTAAATCAGTTCCCTTCTTTTTTCTTTTTGGGCTTTATGTCCATGAGTCCTATGCTAAAATGACTGCCTTTGTGAGGGGTAGCACATTCACCTCTCTGTGGCTGACATAGACAATTATTTGTAACAGGTGTTAGCCTCTCTGAGAAGCAGATGCAAGGTCTTGGGGTAACAAAACCCAGGAAGGATATCTGATGAGGGGAATGTGAAAAGACCACAGAGTGGAACATTATTTGGACAGATGGGCTGTACTAATTGTACTAAGGCTTAGTTATAGGGTGGTGAGTGGGATGTTGCTACAGGGTGGGGGGTGATATAAGGAGTCAGGTGAGCATCAGGGCACAGAAAGAAAGTGGGATGCTCCATTTCAACTGGACCATTTTGCCTTGGACTGAGCTGGCCCTTTACTTGGGTTTCACTTCTTTTTCCTTTGGGCCCCAAAGACTTCAAATTCATGCCAGTGCTGTGGTTCCAAAGCCCACTCTGATGTTTGCCTCTTGGCTAAACATGAACCCCAAATTTCACCCTCTTAGATTTTGCTTCAGGACATCCTAATCCTTTTTTAGGATGTAGAAAGGAGACTTCTTTTAAAGTTCACCAAGAAAGAGAAAGGATCAAATTCCTTTTTTTCTACCATGGATCTCTCGAAGGATGGCAGGTCAGGGGATGAGGTGGCAGGTGTGGTCTCCTCTTTCTTCCTGGGGTGGTAGAAAACCCGAGCAGGCAAGACCCCAGGGTGAAAAAAGGCCATGCGAGAGATGAGTACAGGAAATATATCACACATGGAGATTTACAAAATGCTATCCGGGCTCAGTGGCTCCGCCTGTAATCCCAACACTTTGGGAGGCCGAGGTGAGTGAATTGCCTGAGTCCGTGGGTTCGAGACCCCCCCGGGTAACTTGGCGAGACCTCGTCTCTACAATAAATAAAATTAGCCAGGTGTGGTAGTGCGTGCCTGTAGTTCCGGCTACTTGGAAGGCTGAGGCTGAAGGATCACGGGAGCCCAGCAGGTCGACGCTGCGGTGGCCGTGAGTGTGCCACTGCACTCCAGCCTGGGTGACAGAGTGAGACTCCAACTCAACACACAAACAAACAAACAAAAACCATAATGCTGTGCTCTTGTGTGTTTTTAGTGATAAGTCCCATCCTCAGACACTGTGATCAGGAAAGCCTGTTTCCTCTTGGTGTGCACAGGCCACGTCACAGCTGCAATGACATGTGGCTACTGAAGGCTTCTGTGTGCTTTTCTCATTCACCCCCACTGCAACCTCTTTATAATCCTAAAAGCGGGGGATTAGTGATAAGTGTGGGTACAGTAAAATAATATTTCCAAATCATTTCCTTCTAAGAGAGGGTGAACTTTGGAAGGCACGGGCATCCTTGTCTGAGGTATAATGGGCTGTGTGGTGGTGTCTCGCCTGAGCTGATGGTCTTGCCCATGCTTTCCTCCACGGGTTGAAATCAGAGTCCATGAGCCTAAGGTAAAAAGCCTCTATCAGAAAATACAAATGCTTCTAGTAAATCTTCATTACACTGTTTTTCTCATGCTTTCCCATCCAAAGTATGTCTGCTTACAAACGTTCTCATCTTGTCTTTATATGATTGTTGTGCCAAGTTCATGGATATATGAAAGCTGAGGTGATAGATGCTTAAGTGGCTTGTCTGAGGTCATGAAGATGATATGCTTCCATGTGTGTGTGTGTTGTGTATGCGTGCATGTGTGTGTGTGCATGTGTGTGGACGTGTTGGTACACGCATGTGGGTGTGTGTGCATGAACACTCACACGCATGGGTTTTCCTCTTCCTAGAGTTCTTGGTGCTAAACTTCGCTGCATCTTATTTTGAAGGTGTAAATGTAAAGCAAACCTAAATGGAATAATACAGACTAGCTTGTGTTACTTTATAAAGTGCGTCTCTAGGTGTCTACCCCTAGTGCTGCCTTTCGTAAGGTAACAGGGACATTCCACATTTAGTTCCTCCCAGTGACAGAATCTCTGATCAGGCCCAGGAGATAATATCTCCTTGGGCCACATTTCTTTGGAAGTAGGGGCCATTGTTCTGTATCCCAAAAGATGAATCATTACTGGAGACTAGTTTTTTTCTAACACTTGAGTTACTTGGAAGCATGTCTAGGAGAAGGCCCCTGATGCCTGTTGACCCTACCTAGTAATTGCTTGTAGAGTTAGCGGTTGAAATTTGAGGATAGAAATTTTCCATTTCTGTGGATTTCACTAATTAGTATTTTGTGGTCATTAAAATGGTTAAGACTGGGCTTTCCTTTAGCTCGTTCTACTTAAAAAGAAATGGTGAATTTAGGAAATTCATAGAACAAATGAGATTGCCTGCAAGATGTTGGAATGTTCTAAAAACTTTTTCTGAGAACCTCAAATGCTTATGAATACCTGTGTTCTTATTAACGATGAAAGCTTTTTAGTTTTTCTATGTAATCATTGAAGTGAGAACTCTAAGAACCTCAAATATAGGCAATTCGCTGTCAATCCGATTTTAAGTCGTGTGAAGATTTGTGTATGTTGTTGATCTTTTCATGAAGTTCCTTTGTAATGCCCACTCCTGACTTGTCTACACACGCTTTTGTTGTACATCTTTCTAACACATAAACTACAAGGCAAAACACTGATTTATACTTTTTACTCATGTACTGGATGACTTTGAAGTTCCTTCTGAAACCTGTACTTATTCTAGTGAGCTGTGGTGGCCTTCCTGGATCCCCAGTGCAGTGTGGGTGCCCTATAGGGACAGCTAAGGGACAGTCAGGCTAGACCTACCTCTGTCCTATGTCCTCTGAGCTGATACTAAGCATTGTAGCGCCTCTTGAGACTTTGAGTAAATTGGGAGGAAAAGAGAAAAATACGCATTTTGAGTTGGGATCTAACTCTGTTGCCCAGACTCGAGTGCGGTGGCACGATCACTGCTTACCACAACCTCGACCTCTCGGTCTCAGGTGATCTTTCTACCTCAGCCTCCCGAGTATCTGGGGCTATAAGTATGCATCACCATGCCTGACTAATTTTTTTGGTTTTTTTTTTTGTAGAGATGAGGTGTCACTGTGTTGCCTGGGCTGGCCTCGAACTCCTGGGCTCAAGTGATCCTCCTGCCTTGGCCTCCCAAAGTGCTGGGATTACAGGCATGAGCCACCGAGCCTGGCCTGGAAATATTTTTAAAGTCTTTTCCCCTGGGAGAAACAGCCATGAACATAACACAGATATGTGCTGAAAGCCTGCAGCAACACTCGAAGACCAACCTTGATGGTCAGTGGCTTGCACTGCATGCCCGTGCTGGCTGTGAGGAGGGGAACTGGGAAGAGTCCAGGACAGCCCAGCTCCACACATGACTGTGAATCTCCTTGGACAGCTTTGCAAATGAGGAGCTGGGGTGCCCAGATTGCCCCTGGGAGGCTCATTAAGTTCGGAAAAGGTGAGCACAATTGATTTAATACACTGTTTGTGTTAGCTAGCATATTCGGTTAATGTTAAATTTACATAAGAGTGGAGTTGTGTTTTTCTTGCGTTTTGTCTATTTTTACAGTGCAGTGGGGTTCCTCATAGAATTAGTGTGCACCTGACATCTGTGGCCATTTTATGGGATATAGGAGCCATATTTTACATTTAAAATGATTACTATGAATTCAGTTATCTGTGTTTTTCCTGCTGCATTGCTGATGATCTCTGGGTTTATCTGGTGCCAAGTCTATGATCAGAAATGCATCCCTGAATGGTGGGACTTATGCTTTGGGGAGTCCAGCCTGGTTTACATGGTTCTCCCTGGGGTAGGGGTTGCCGGGACAGTTGGGGTGATAATGGGTACCCCTTCCTCAAAATGGGCAAAACTGAACTTCTTTCCAATGTCTCTTCCCCTCCATCCAGGAAACAATAGTAAAAAACCAGACCAAGTTGAAGATTCAGTTTGTCATCTCTTAGCTTTTGTCGTACATGGGTAACGTTTGAGTTCCTGCTCTGAGGATTACCTCTTGCCGACTTAAAATCTGAGACAGGCCTGCTTCCTAAACCCACTCGCCGGAGAGCATCTGGGTGTTCATCCTCTCACTTGGTTGCAAGGCTTGATGCTTGGTGAGAAAAAACAACAACAAGGTTTTGGACATGCAGATACTTTAAAACGTCTACATAAACCCCTTTCCATCTCCCCACCCGTACTCTTAAGGGATCTAACAATCACTTGGGACAAGTCGTTAAGTGTCTGGTCTTGGGCTTTGTTTTTGCTTTGTTAAGTGTCACTGATGATTTGCCATAGCATATTCATCAGCGCCAGAGGTTTGGACCTGTAGACTCTGTGTGTGCCCTGCTAAGCAGTGGGGACAGAGAAGTAGCTAGTGGGGAAGACAGAACTGTTGCCTCAAGCATGTTGTACCCCCAATGTCATCCCAATGTTGGATGGAGTAGTGAATGTTTGATGAAGGGATAAACGTGCCACTATGGGGGCACATGGCAGGAAGAAGAGACACTGGAGGGGGCTGTGAAGCCCTCCCAGAAGGGGAGCAGAGGGAACAGCATGTGCAAATGGTTTGGAAAGCAAGGGGTGGGTGGATGGAAGGTGTCGGTCAGATGAAGCTGGAAATGCAGCTGAGTTACCAGAAGACCTGTAGACTCTGTGTGTAGGCCTCACTCTTGGTAATAAGGAGGGCCAGTGAAATGTTGACGTGATCAGATGGCTCAAAACATGAGGAAGTAGACTGAGAGCGTGGGTGTGAATGCTGGCTTCATAGATCCTTGCTCTGTAACTTGGGCAAGTGTTTGAACGTCTTTACTGCCGTCTCCTGGTCTGCGATATGGGACAGAGAGGGCACCTTCCTCGAGTTGTCCAAGGATAAAGGAGTCCCCTTCAGAAAAACACCTGGCATGGAGTAGCCTTCCACAAAGGGTGCCCAGGTCTGCTTTGCTACTCAGTAGCAGGAGACAGGATGGTTGGTATGGGGGAGAAATTGGAGACAGAGAGAACCTGTTCGTGAACCTGACAGGGAACACCTAGATGCTCTCTGGCAAATGGCGGGACTTCTGTGATCACTCCCAGTGGCTTCCTCGGAGGTGGGAGTGTGTGGCTAGGAATATCCCTGCCTATTCCTCCACCGAGCCATGGCTGTGAACCCAGTCAGATATGAATAGACCAGAGAGAAACTTTAGAAGGCAGAATGACCTGGGCTTGGTGAAATTTAGGAAGCATTATATTGTCTTTTTGATAACATGGTGACTGTAGTGCCTGATGGTTCTAACAGGGAGATATGTCCTTAAACCTCAGTTGGCTAGCCTTCCTTGCAAACTAAAATAAAATTGCTATATTTTAGAGTTTTATGCAGGTTTTCATAGGTTTCTTGGAGGTTAGAACAGATATCATGAAATTATTTGCCTTCAACTTAAAACGAGTTTCCTTGGAAGTCCATTGGGCTATATGTCTGAACTCTAATGTTGAGAAAACTCTTTTCTGAAGCACAACGGTATTAGTCCATTATGAACCTCTTTGTGGCAATAGAAACTCTTAAGTACTAAATTCCACTCCAGAATGGAAGCTGCTAGCAGGGGATTATCTAGGACTTGGGTTTAGGCAGTTTGCAAAATAATTCGGCAAAGTATATAAAGGCAATGGGGGGAAAATAGTATTGCTTTTTTCTTTTTTTTGTGCTGCCAACCAGGTTTGTCACATGGATTAGTAATTTAGATAGGAACAGCCATGAATCACTGCTTAGAGTTTTGCATTTAATTTTATCCTGGAAGCAATTTCCTTTCAAATTCTTGAGCTGTAGTTATCATTAATGAATTAAACATTATGAAACTCAGAGAACTACTAATTCATTTTGAAATAAGTAGACATTTAAATCTGAAAAAGAAACCTTAAATTTTCTTCAGTGGTGTTTAATATTTTCAAGCTGACAAAGTGTGGCATGGCATTTTGTAGATGTCGTTTCCCAGAATTATTAGTAGGTACTGGGGTATATGTGCCAGACAACTTGGCTGCAGGTTTTAGAGGTGTGATGCTGTAATATGATGAGAAGTATATGAGGTCCGACAGATTCACGAACCATCCTAGAAAAAGTGCTACATACCTCATTGCTGAATATCACTATGGTCACCTTCCAAGTATTCCCCTTGGGAAGCTATGCACTGATGCCAGTGTCTAGACCACCTGTCCAAGTAATTTTGGAACTCTCTTTCTGGAATTGCCATTGGTGTTGTCATTATTTATTGAAGTGTGACAATTCAGTTTGTGAACTTGCCACCGTGTGTTTATGTTGGCAGCGCTAGACAAATAACTGTATTGAACACCCTCCCTACTTACCTGATCTGGCCCCCAAAGACTTTTTTCTTTACTTGAAGATAAAGATTGAAAAGAAGACAATTGATGACATTCAGGACATCAAGGGTAATACGATGACAGCTCTGATGGCCATTCCAGAAAAAGAGCTCCAAAATTGGCTTTGAAGGGTGAACTATAGGCACTGGCATTGATGCATAGCTTCCCGAGGGGAGGTCTTCAAAGGTGACCATAGTGATATTCAGCAATGAGGTATGTAGCACTTTTCTTGGATGGATTTGTGAACTTAATTGTTAGGCCTCGTATATATTTGGTCTTCATCTTCCAGTGCTTGGCACAGAGCTCCTATGACCCTTGAAATTTCCTGAGTGATAGGGGAAATAGCAGCATCTTTTCTTATCATGTTTGGTCTTTGTTCCTGGTTCCTGACACAAAGCTTTTACAACCCTTGGGATTTCCTGAGTCGTAGAGGTGAGAGGAGTATCTTGTATTTTTCATCATAAATTCCTTTCAACTGTACCTGAGTTTATGCTAATGAGGTGACTCTTGGTGTGCTCTTTGCTCACTTCAGGGTGGTGCTGGTCACCAGAGGAACCAACCCCATGATTAGAGGGCTTGGATTTCCAGCTTCCCCCTGGACCTCCTGGTAGGGCAAGAGAGGCTGAATGTGGAGTTCATCACCAGTGGCCATGATTTAATCAATTGTGCCTACATAAGTGACAGGGTCCCAGTTGGTAGACACATGGAGGGGTGGGATCATGCTGTGCTCTGAGAGTTCATGAAAGCTTTGTATACCCCCATAGCCAGCTTGGGGGTTTGTGTGTGTCTCTTCCATTTGGCTGGTCCGAGTTGTATCCTTTATGATTGGCAATAGTCAGTAAACTATTCCTGAGTTCTGCTAGCCATTCTAGGAAATTATCAAACCTAAGCCTAGGGTCGTAGGAACCCTTGATTTGTAGCCAGTCATTCAGAAGTACAGGAGGCCTGGAACTTGCAACTGGTGTCTGAAGTGGGTAGTCTTGTGAAACTGAGCCCTTCACCTGTGGGGTCTGTGCTAACTCTGGGTAGTTAGTGTAACAATTGAATTGAATTGTTGGATGTCCAATTGGTGTCTGGAGAGTTGGAGACTTAGTTCTTGATGTGGAACAAAATCCATGTGTTTGATGTCAGAAGAGCTCGGATGTCGGTAGAAATGGTCATAGTAGTGAGAGGTATGAAAGATGCAGTCATGTTCTCTTGGTGACCAGTGACTGGGTGTTTTTCAGAAAGGGAAAGATTAAAATATACAGAAAAGGCAGTAGATTCAAGCCAGAGCTCTCCACCCAAGTTTATCTCCAATGCTTTTCAGTTTAATCCTTTCCTTGGCCACCTGCCACCCACTCTTGCTCTGCCTTCTGTCTCCTTATCAAGTGTTGCTTCGGGGAGAGGACTCATCCAGTCATCAGATGTCATTGGACATCTGTGTGTGATGCTTCAGCCTCTCAAACACTCGCTGAAACTCCGAGTCAGAAAAATGCCCTCTATGTGGTGTGCCAGCTGTGGACAAGCCATGTGGTTGCACAGGATTGTTTGAGGATGTGGAAGCACAGAATGAGGTAGAATGTGAAAGCCAAAGTTCTTACCTTTGACATCTGAAAAATGTACTCAGTTTTCCCCCCAAAGATACTTCCAAGTAAAAAATTGGTAGGACAATCTGTGGATTGTGTCTATAGCAATGTTACCAGAATGACTGAGAAAGATCAAGGGGCTACTTATCAAGAGCAGATGATCGCATGCCAACACATTTGGTTTGTTTTTGGAGATGGATGGCTTCCAGAACCTTTGAGTAGCCTGCCTTCTTTTGTTGCTGTAAGATAATATTTAGGGCTGTTTCCCCTCCCACCTTTTAAAAAAGCTTCTTGTTCTTGCTTTGTCAACTGAAGTTCTTTTCAGGATGGTCATCTCCTCTGTGGGTGGTTTCTGATCCTGTCTGAGCCTTAGTTTCCTCGTGTGTAAAATGGGATTGATAATTCTTGCCTCCTTCCCTGCCACCCATGTTGCCATGAAGATGAAATGAGATGTTGGACATGAAAATACTGCATCTAGTCCCTTTCACATGAGGCAGAGAGGAGAGAGGAGGGTCAGGATGGAGGATTTTGTGTGTAAGTTGGGAGAAGAAAGCCGCAATTCCTACTCTTCCCCCTCCTCTCCCTACCGCCTCCCACTCTGGTCCTTCCCCTCCTTAGGACCTGAATTAGATAGAACGTCCAGCTTCTTTGTGGGGGAGAAGAAAGTCCTTCAAAGGAGTTCAGGGACTTGTACGTGTTCCTTTTTCTAACTCAACCAGCAGGTGGCTGCTGCTCTGAAATATGTTCCAGAGTGCTATAGTTTGGATGTTTGTCTCCTCCAAGTCTCATGCTGAAATTTGATCCTCATTGGTGGGGGCAGGGCCTGATGGGAGGTGTTCGGGTCATGGGGGCAGATCCCTCCAGAATAGATTAATGCCCTGAAGGTCAGTGAGTGAGTTCTGACTCTGTTTCCATGAGAGCTGGTTGTTAAAAAGAGCCTGACACCTCCCATATCTCTCTCTTGCTTCCTTCCTCGCCATGTGATCTCTGCACACACCATCTCTCCTCCACCTCTTGCCATGAGTGGAAACACCCTGAGACCCTCGCCAGATACCCCATCTTGAACCTTCCAGCCAGCAGAACCATGGGCTAAATAAACCTCTTTTCATTTACATTGCCCAGCCTCAGGTATTCCTTTGTAGCAACAGTAAATGGACTAAGACATTGAGCCTAATACGTACAGCCATGCATCACTTCATGATGGAGATATGTTCTGGGAAATGGGTCACTGGATGATTTTATTGTGTGACCATCCTAGAGTATGCTTACACAAGCCTAGATGGTAGAGCCCACTACACACCCACACCTAGGCTATATGGTATAGTCTATTGCTCCTAGGCTACAAACTTGTACGGTATATTGCTGTATTGAATACTATAGGCAATGTTAAAACAATGGTATTTGTGCATCTAAGCATATCTAAACATAGAAAAGGTACAGTAAAATTGCAGTATAAAAGATAAAAAATTGTCCACCTGTCTAGGGTACTTACCATGAATGGAACTTGCAGAACTGGAAGTTGCTCTGGGTGAGACAATGAGTGAGAAGTGAGTGGCTGTGAAGGCCTAGGATGCAACTGTACTCTGCTGTAAAACAGCCTCAGGCAGTCTTAGGAAGTATTCCAGAAGAAGGCATTCTTGTCATAGGAGATGACAGCTCCATGCATGGAGGTCCTAAAGACCTGAAGACCTTCCAGTGGAACAAGAGTGGAGTGATATTGATGATTCTGACCTTGGGCAGGCCTAGGCTAATAATTTATGATTGAAGAAAGAAAAATAATTTTATAGATTTGGTGGCATCTAAATGTGCAGTGTTTATAAAGTGGCATCTAAATGTGCAGTGTACATTTAGATGCCACCAAATCTATAAAATTATTTTTCTTTCTTCAATCATAAATTAACCTTAGCTTACTGTAAATTTTTTTACTTGATAAATTTTAATTTTGTTTATCTTTTTGAATATTTTATAACACAGCTTGAAATACAAGTATACTATACAGCTATACAAAAATATTTTTTTCTTTCATATCTTTATTCTATAAACTTTTTTTTCAATTTTTAAAAATTAACATTTTAAAAATGTTTTGTTAAAAATGAAGACACAAACACACACTAGCCTAGGCCCGCCCAAGATCAGAATCATCAATATCACTCCACTCTTATTCCACTGGAAGGTCTTCAGGTCTTCAGGACCTCCATGCAGGGAGCTGTCATCTCCTATGACAAGAATGCCTTCTTCTGGAATACTTCCTAAAGGTCCTGCCTGAGGCTGTTTTACATATAGTTAACTTTTTTATTTTTATTTTTGAGTTGGAGTCTCACTCTGTCACCCAGGCTGGAGTTGGAGTCTCACCCTGTCAACCTGCTGGGCTCAGGAGATCCTTCCACCTCAGCCTTCCAAGTAGCTGGAACTGCCGGCATGTGCCACCACACCCAGCTAATTTTTTGATTTATTGTGGAGATGAGGTCTCACTAAGTTGCCCAGGCTGGTCTCGAGCCTGTGGGCTCATCGGTCCTCTCACTTTGGCCTCCCAAAGTGCTGGGATTATAGGTGTAAGCCACCGCACCTGGCCAACTTTTTTTTTTGTTTTAATAAGTAAAAGGAGTACACTCTAAAACAATAAACATGAAAAAGTATAGTATAGTAAATATAGAAACCAGTGACATAGTCATTTATTATCATATCAAATATTACATACTATACATAATTGTATGTGCTAGACTTATATTCAACTGGCAGTGCAGTGGGTTGGTTTACACCAGCATCACCACAGACATGTGAGTAATTTACTGTGCTGCGACAACCTTATGGCTATGATGTCACTAGGTGACACGAATTTTCCAACTCTATTATAATCTAATGGAACCACTGTCAAAAATGCAGTTCCTCATTGACTGAAAACATAGTTATGTGACCGATGGCTGTATTTACTGTATTTTCCCTTTCCTATCTGCTGCTGCCTCTAAATCAAGAGGCTTTTATGACTCCTCAGTTACTTGTTTCCTCCTTACATGGGTTTCCTAGGGTTGTCTTCACCAAGTACCACAAATTAGGTGGCGTCCAACAATAGAAAGTTATTCTCTCACAGTTCTGGGGGCTGACAGTCTGCAAGCAAGGTGTCTGCAGGGCCTGGTTCCTCTGAAACCCAAGTGGAGAACCCTTCCTTGCCTCTCTAGCTTCTAGTTGTCAGCAGTCCTTGGGGTTCCTGACTCTGTCACCCCATGGCCGTGTCTTCTCATGTATCTCCTCTGCATTAAAGGACACTAGTCACGTTAGATCAAGGGCCCACCTACTCCAGTGTGACATCATCTTAACTAATTATATGTGCAGTGATCCAATTTCCAAATAAGGCCATCTTCTGAGGTACTGGGGTCCAGCAATTCAACCGATCTTGTGCCACGCCACGCCCCCCCCACACACAGGTGATTTAATACTCATCCACTCTGCAGCTTCAAGACCTTCTCAGAAGGCAACATCTGCTGCCCTGGGCACAGAGTGCAGCTCTCCTGACTCTCCAGAACTCTCAGCCAGTACCATTGCTTCTCTAGTATGTGTCTCTAATGCGTGTGTCGCGGAGACCCTGGGAACGTGGTGTGTGAAAGTTACGCAGCATTTCTGAAGCAACTTTGAGTTTGCATTTGCACCACGACAGTGTTCTCATGCTCCGTTGCCTATTTCACTTAAGTAAACTAAGCCTGAAGCCGAGAAGCTTAGATGGTACCAGTGGGAAGTTCAAAAGTCCTTCCAGTTTTATTTGAAACAATTGGTTTTATCAGAAGTGCTGAGGTGGGAATTTGAGAAAATGCATACTCTGTCCCATTCTGTGAGGTGGAATGACTGCAGAGTGACTTCTGAGTGTTGGTGATGGCTGGTAGGGAGACCCCAGCCCTTGTTTATAATACGGGGTCGCAGCTGAGGGACATCAGATGAGTTAGAAAGTATCTTCTTCACCCTTCCATGGTCAGTAATTGACATCATCAATTACTGCATAAAAAACAGGGAGTTTCTCCAAATATTATTCACACAGTAAGAAAGAAGCCAGGAGACCCCAAGTTTAGTCCTGGCTTTGCCCTAGTCTTGCTGACTGAACTTAAGCACATTTATCAAAATGGGATTTAGCTTTCTCTTCTCTGTGAAGCTAGTGAACTGCGTCGTGATGGCTGCAAGGCAATTAATAGTTTGCTATATGCAAGTGGCTGGCAGACCTCAAATAAAGAGCAAGGGGTGATAATGAGGATGACCACCATCTAGCTTGGTCTCCATGGAATAGAGAGCTTTTAGGTGAGGACAGAGGGATCTAAGGAAGAACAAGTTCTATGATGCAGAGGGTTGGTTGAGAAGCTGTCAGTCCTGTTCTCAGGGCCCGGCTAGCCCTAGGAATCAGTACTGTAGACTTGCTTGGTGGGAGCCCTGTGTGGATGTTGGCCGCTAGGTGAAGTGGAGGAGCCATAGGAGGGTTGGGGGCCTGGGGCATCCTTTGGGGTGATGGCTTGTGGTGGGAAGTCTAGGGAGATGGTATGAGCAGAATATTTCCAGAAGTGACTGGATCTCAGGGGCGGACTTCTTGTCCCAGGCACTGGGTTGCAGGGAGACAGGTCCAGATGGCTGGGAGAGAGAGGGACTGGCAGAAATCTACTGAGCATCTGATGGAGAGAGCTAAGGAATTGAGAAGGGGCTCAGGGTGACCAGCCAGAGGAGGAGGTCACTGCTGGGCCAACAGGCAGCGGGACCTGCGTAGAGTCCCACTGGGTTGCATTGAACTACCTACATGTGTCTACCAAGGTTAGGTTTAGTCCTGAAAAGTGGGCTGGAGGGCCACCTGGAACTGGAGAGGGGGATTCTGACAATGGTAAGAAGAGAGCAGTGGCAACCTGACTCCAGGTTGGGACAGATGGCTGCCTTTCCCAGCCCCTGTCGGGGTGACCCTGCTCCATTTATTTCAATAGGTCATAGCAGCAAAGACCCCAAGATAAAATAAAGCTAAACTCATTCCTACTGCCTCAGCATTGACTAGTTTTTTTTCTTCTTCTTCTTTCTGCTGCTGTTTTAGTTGTCTGATTATTTCTAATCACAGGGCAAATGCACTGTTTTGGAAAATGCTCTAGAATGTGGATGTTTATACACTTCCATGACAAATTTACTTTAAGTGACTTGATTAACAGGGCTGAGGCCGACAGGTGTTGTGTGATAGGCTATCATGCAAACACAGTGTGAACAAAGGCCCACAGTCATATTTTTGATCACTGGCCAGTCTTTGGAAGACGTGAACTGTGGTGTGGGGTTATTTGGCACCTTTGTGTCCTTATATGATCGGAACAAGGCCATGAAACAGAAGGTTTGGCCATTTAAAAGGAGTAGCAGTAGATTCAGAGAAGGATTACAGCAATAATGACAGACTGTAGGGAACATTCTCTTGCCTGTTGATGCTTGTAGAGAAAAAGCCATTTCTGTGGCTCGTGAAAATTTGGGCCAGGCATGGTGGCTCATGCCTATAATCTCAGTACTTTGGGAGGTCAAGGCAGGTTGATCAATTGAGCCCAGGATTTTGATACCAGCCTAGGCAACAAAATGATACCTCATTGCGAAAAAAAAAAAAAAAAAAAAAAAAAAAATATGTACCTGTAGTCCCAGATACTTGGGAGGCTGAGGCAGAAGAATTGCCTGAGCCCAGCAGGTCGATGCTGTGATGAGCCCATGAGCATGCCACTGCACTCCAGCCTGGGCAACAGAGTGAGACCCTGACTCAAAAAAAAAAAAATTGCCCCGTCTTTCCAGGATTCAAACTAGAATATTCTAAGTTCTCAAATATTCAAAAGCAAGTCCCAGGCAAAATGTTTGATAGCTTTTAATATAAAAATTATTTTAGTTTTGCCATGATTATAATATCATGGGGAGACAATGTGTGGTGTCCTAGAGCAAGCATTCAAATAAGGAGTTTGGTGATTTGGGCTTTTGTCATGACTTTGGATAGATTATTTAATTTCCTTACGTCTCAGTTTTCTCATCTGAAAAGCAGAAAAATGTCTCTGTCTGTCTGTGACTCTCTCTCTCTCTCTGTCTCTCTCTCACAATGTTGGGGGGTAACGGTGACAGTGGTTGAAAACATAATGTGCAAGAAAAGTGAAAGTAAGAATTGTCAGCACAAAAGTAGAGAGAGTCAGGTTCTCTCTATTTTATGCCTGTTTCCCTGCACCTATTTTAATTATATTCACTCTAGAGTTTTGATTGAAAAATGCTGGTTTCTCCTTGTTTCACTGCTTAATTAATTTAAGATGTTGCCCTGAGTAATAGCACCATATCTAGATGAGGGCTGTTACAAGAGGAGGAATTGTACATAAAGATGTTTGTAAATAATGCTTAGGTGACACTATTGTGATAATGATGGCTTTTTGAAGATGAGTTTTATAGCTAGTCCTCAATTTTCCTGTCACTGTTTTCCTGGGCTCTCCCACTTCAGTGAGCTCATTTGTCACGTGGGGCTGGCTGTTCAGGGAACCGAATTCCAAATGGCTCTGAGAGTCTACTTTTCATCTTCTGTGGCTCATTTTGCAGACCCTCAAGAGTACAAAGATTGGGCTGGGCGCAGTGGCTCATGCCTCTAATCCCAGCACTTTGGGAGGCCAAGGAGGTAGGAGGGTTGCTTGAGCCCAGGAGTTTGAGACCAGCTCGGGCAACATATTGAGACCTCATCTCTACAAAGAAAAGAAAAGAAAAGAAAAAAATTAGCCGGGCATGGTGGTGCACACCTGTAGTCCCAGCTACTTGGGAAGCTGAGGCAGAAGGATCGCCTGAGCCCGGGAGGTTGAGGCTGTGGAGAGCCGTGATCATGCCACTGGGCACCAATGAGACCCTGACTCAAAAAAAATAGAGTACAAAGATTGCTTACCGACCCCCATCCCCCACCACCCCAGTAAGGATGTGGCAAGTAAGGAAGGAGGAGAAAGGGGTAGCAAAACTCTTAAACACTCCAGTTTTCAACTCCAAAGAATAGCCATCCCTGGATCAGCAGAACCTGGAGGGTCAGAAGGTCCTAGACGACATGACTCTTGGTATGGGACTCACATCCCAAGATACTTCTCTGCCCCATGCATCCCTTCTGTGCCTGTTCTGGGGGACTGCGAGTGCTGGGGGTGGCATGAAGGAAGGGGTCTTCCCAGCAGAGGAGCCCCCCTCCACACATATCTTTGAAATAAACTCTTGGGACCCCCAGGCTTTATAACTTTCCCAGGAGAGGGACCCATTTTGCCTTTCACCATGCTGTTTTCCAGCTTCTGTGCGTTCTCCAGCATTCAGTTTTTAAGAGTTTTGAACATTGGCTTTCTTATTGTCACTTTACTCAGCAACTCAATTAGAATCTAATTTCAGATAGAAATCAGCCAGTGAATTTTGTTAATGGATCTTTTGGAAGCTTTTAGAGTCAGAATTGGAAAGAGACCTTGGAAGGTCATCTTGCTCAGCCCTCTCCCCTTACGGACACCCAGAGAAGTTGAGTGACTGGATCAGTTACACGGCGAGTTGGAGGCAGAGTCAAGACTAGAACTCAGAACTCTTTACTTGGATGTAGGGAAATACTGAGTGGTCATATTAAACTATATGAGGTAACGAATACTCTGTAGTATACTGTCTTTTAGTTTAGCCAGTTTATTTTTGAGACTTTGATATTGTCAAAATTGTGAATTACATTAGAACATCCTCATTTTATTACATCTGTCTGGTTGACTTTTGGTAAGCCAGCATTCCCTTGTGACACCCACCCTTACTGAAAAGCTTGACAAAACGCATTGGGTTGCTTTACTAAATTAGTAACCACAATTCTCTTTCACAAATGTCAGGGAATGTTGTCCCTTAAAATCATTCCATACATTGGTTATAATTATATAAGATGATGGTTCCAAAACATGGGTTTGGCGTGAACACAAGCCATTAGCTTATTTAGGATGTAATATTCTGGTTGTTTGAATGCTTCCACATGACCTTTAAAAGCCCTATTTGCTGTCATTTTATAGTTCTTGAGGCAGAGCCTATGAGTTCTCTGTAGTCTAGGAAAATCATGCAACTTGCTGCTTTTATACCAGTTGCTTTCTGATGCAGCATTGATTTTTTTTTTTCCTTCCCTGCTATTTTCACATCAGATTGAACACAGGCATAGGCAAAATATAAGCTTGGCAGTGAGCTTTGCTTGGCTTGTTTACTTTCTGCCTTTGTTAAAGTGGCTGTGATTCAGCAGTGGGTTCTTGTCTGCCTGATGCATTAGTGAAAGGACAGAGAGAAGAAATTCCAAGTTACAATAGCATTATGACCATCATTGAAGAATATATTCCATGTAGAAAATCTTAGTCACTACCTTCTGATGACCCCAGCTGAAATAATACACTATTCCAGAAGATGACTGAGACCCCAAATACCATCCCCCACCCCTGTTAAGTTCCCTCAGTTGAGAGAATGGAAGAGAGAAACCATGGAGAAAGAGTCACTGAGAGGATGGTTTCCTCTGTAATTCTGCATAGGTGGTATTGAACACAGGAGACACGGGTGTCACCAGTTATGCATTTCCCTCAAGACCGTTGCTGTGTGTCTTAGCAAGTTCATATTGTTTTGCACACTCAAAACTGAAAGCTTGCCTCTTTTTTTTGGCCATACACTTTCTCGTGTGACCATCTTTCAGATGGTTGTGACATCGTAGGCCGTATAATGAATTTCTGCCTCAGTGGGCTTTCTGATTCATTTGAACCATAGAGAAAGTCTTGGTTAGTTTCCATTTGGCATGCATTGGCTGACAGAGATAATAACTGAGGCAGAGTAAAGATACTTCCTGTTTACAGTGTGGTGAAAGCTCAGAAGAAAAATAATCTTGCCAACATCATCTTGTCATGGGGAGGCAACAGGGAGTGGCAGAAAGAAAGTGGGGCTTGGAGTTGTAAGATTAGGTATACGTTTGGCCCCATCCCAGACATGGGACCTGGGCAAGTTATGCAATCCTGAGCCTGAGTTTCCTCAATTGAAAAATGGGCAGATGAGTTGGAGGACGGGCACAGCATGGGTGGCGATGTCTGCCTTACTCTGTGATGGACTGAATAACGGACCCCAAAGATGTCTCTGGAACCTGCAAATATATTACCTTACTTGGTAAAAGGAACTTTTGCAGAAGTGATTGACTTAAGGGTCTTGAAATGGTGAGTTTATGCCAGATTATCTGGGTGGGCCCAATGTAATCACAAGGGTCTTTATAAAAAAGAGGTAGAGGAGTCAGAGTTAGTAGCAGATGTGACGGGAGAAGGAAGGTTGAAATAATGTGAAGAAGGAACCCACAACCCGAGCAATGCAGGTGACCACTAGGAACTGAAAACTGCATGAAAATAGATTCTCCCTTCAGAGGCTCCAAAAGGAACTAGCCCTGCTAATATCTTCACTTTAGCTCAGGGAGATGAATTTCAGACATCTGGCCTCCAGGCCTGTAAGATAATAAGTGCATGTTGTTTTAAGCTGCTAAATTTGTGAAACTTTGTTACAGCAGCAATAGGAAACTAATACACTTGCCTATCCCACAGTTCTTGTGATGCTCAAATGTGATATCGTATCTTACATATTTATAAACCTCAAAGTGCTACATAGATGTTATTCCTTTTTTTTTTTATTTTTTTGAGTTGGAGTCTCACTCTGTCGCCTCAACCTGCTGGACTCCGGCGATCCTTCCGCCTCAGCCTTCCAAGTAGCTGGAACTACAGGCACACGCCACCACGCCCAGCTGATTTTTGATTTATTGTAGAGATGAGGTCTCACCAAGTTGCCCGGGCGGGTCTCGAACCCGCGGGCTCAGACAGTCCACTCACCTCGGCTTCCCAAAGCGCTGGGATTACAGGCTGAGTTACCGAGCCCGGCCTGATGTTATTACTTTTTAAATGGAATTTTTTAATATTCATCTAGCTTTCCAGATTAAGGTAGTTAAAATAAGCCAGGAAGACCAGGAGAACAATAATAAAGACTTCTTAATTAGGCAGCGAACAGCTTGTGCCTGAAAATTTTAAACCCATGTTATTGAATAATTCTTAATTGTGAAATTATTCATGGTCATTAGTGCCCATGAGGTACTTTTTAGGTGAGCAGGCAGGTGTGTGCCTTCCTTTCCATACCTGTGGGTCTCAACCTTGGATGCACAGTAGAATCACCTGGAGAGCTTTGAAAAGTCCTGCTGTCTGGGCTGCACCCCAGGGCAATTAAAACATAACCTCTGGAAGTCAAACCAGAGCACTGGAATGTTTTAAAGCTCTCCAGGTGACTGCAGTGTGCAGCCGAGGTTGAGACCCACTGCAGAGGTATTGTGTCTGCTGAGTCAGATTATAAGTCAGTTCTCTTTGAAGACTGACTCTCTAGAAGTTCTTTTGAGTTCTGGGGGAAATGGTCTGGTCTGCCGAGGACTCATATCTTTCAGTGATATGCACAGATCAGCTTATGAGCTATGGTGTAATTCTGGCAAGAAATACACAGGTTTTAGTTGCCCAATACTCTTGAGCATGTTTAATATGCAGATGGGTGCGCCCTGATGGCAAACACATTTTCAATCAGCCACCACGTTTCTGCTTTTATTGTCCAGTGTTTTTTAAAAAGCCATGGTGAAGGAGAGAAAAGGAAGACATTCTAGGGTTTCTCTTTGGATGGGCGAGTCCCTGGAGACTTGAGAAATATGGTTGTTACATCTGATGTCCTTATGTCTCTAGGTTGGAAGAGAAATAATCGTTTTAGAATTTCTTCCTTTGGACTGACTGTTTCCAGAAGCCGTGGTCTTTCAAAATTGCTTTCTGCCTTGTATTCCTGGGTGTTTTGGTGAAGATGTGCCTGGCGGCTGGCTCTGAGCTGTTGTCACCGAGAGCGCCCTGGCCTTGGACAGCAGGTGACGTCATCTGCCTTATGTATGTTACAGGGAAGATATTATAGATAAAATTGTTTTAATAAATCACAAGATGCTGTGTGGACATTGCTGTTATATTTTCAGTAGGACGTCTGGGTTGAAGTTGGAAAGAGGACAGAAAGCCCGTAGAATACACTTATGGTATTCATGTTTGGCTGTGTGAGAAGAGACAGAGGTTTTTATTTTCTAGGATTCTAAGGTAGTGGCCAAGCACTGACTCTAGTACCGTGCAGCTTCTTACTGGTTACCTAGTTAGGTTTAATTGTCTCAACTATAAAGGGAAGCATTAATTAATGTTTAGCTTTCTGTGTGAATTTGGGTGTTCAGACAGCCTGGATTATATTGTCTCTGTTTAAATCTTGGCTCTGAAACTTACTGACTGGGGTCACTCAGGAAATTATTTAACTTCTCTGTATCTCCATTTCCTCATCTGTGAAATGGGCAAATAAGTCCACAGAACTGTTGTAGGGACTAGATAAGGCATGTAGAAAACTGGGCCCAGTTCTTGGGTGTGTCACCATAGCCTCACCCTTGAAGCCGTGGCAGTTCAGGAGCTTGGGTAAGTGTTTTCTCCTCTTTTTTTTCTCCCCCCCCCTTCAATAAACATTTTTTGGAGACCTACTCCTGGTAGGATCTATGGTATAGATAGTGTTTATACAAAGTGAACACTCTTGTCAGGGATTTTAATAGTTTAAAATTCGATTTAAAATATTGATTAAAAAGTAGCTGGGGATGGGGTGAGTAAATCCTCTGTTTCTGACAGGTCAGAAATGTAAGATCTCAAATGGTTTATTTGCACCAACTAGAGTGAGATCTTCAATGTTGTGGGTATCAGTAGTTGGTCTTGGGAACTAAGCAGAGAAAGGTGGTTGACTGATGCACCCAGTGGTCTCCTGGGGCGTGGCCATGGTTCTCTGATCTAACTGGCCACTCAAGCCTGTATCAAAGCACACAGGGTGATTGGTGTTTCGTATGCCCCGTGCTGTGCTAGCCAGTGGGCCTCTGCCTGGATGGAGCTTCCTGAGTATCCAGAGACCCCACAGGTTCTTCCTGTGCAAATGCTGGGTAGGAGCCTGAGTAAGCTTTCATTGGCTGCCTGAGTTCAAAGAAGCAGTTTGCATAAACCATACAATTATGCATTTTTAGTATAGCATTCACAAATTGGCTTAATTGTTGCTGTGAATTTATACCTTTTCCGTTGCAAATGGTCCAGACTGAATTCCTGTTTTTCCAAGATTCTCTTAGTGTATATTTACTTGTCTTTTCTTTCTTTCTTCCTTTTTTTTTTTTTTGACTTGAAGTTTCACTTTGTCACCTATGTTGGAGTGTAGTGGCACGATCATGGCTTCCCACAGCCTCGACCTCCTGGGCTCAGGTGATGCTTCAGCCTCAGCCTTTCAAGTAACTGGACTACAGACATGCGCCGCCACGTCCAGCTAATTAAAATTTTTTTTTTTTTTTTTTTTTTGTAGAGACAAGGTCTTGCTATGTTGCCTATGGTCTTGAACTTCTGGGCTTAAGAAATCCTCTCACCCTGGCGTCCCAAAGTACTGAGATTACAGGCATGAGCCACTATGCCTAACCATCAAGATTCTCTTAGCATACACATCTCATGCTCTAATCAATTATATATACCTTGAGTCTGTCTCAATTTTATTAGTGATTAGAGCTTATTAACCAAGTTTACTGGTGATCATAATAGCCACTTGTGTATTTTTATCTCTGCTTTTCTTTTTTTTTTTTAAGAAAGAAAAGTTTATTTAAAAGTAACTTAAAGAGAGAAAGAGAAGGAAGAAAGAAGATTCACCTCCCCAAGGTGGGGGAGGGGGACCAAAGCCAGGAAGCATGGCGACAGCCATGGCTCAAAGAGCACATGACCACACCAGGCTCTAGCAAGACAATGGCCTATCTCTGCTTTTCAAGACTGGAAAAAAGAATGGTATTTAAGAC
>CAUYQG010196110.1:0-21010 GCA_963574415.1 Tarsius wallacei
AGAAGGGAGAGAGAGAGGGAAAGATGGAAGGAAGGGAGAGAGGGAAGGAAGGAAGGAAGGAAAGAGGGAGGGAGGGAGGGGAAGGGAAAGGGGAGGGATGGGGAAGGGAGAGGGAGGAGGGAGGGAGAAGCGAGAGGGAGAGAAGAGAGGAGGATTCCAGGAAGGGGAAAGAAGGGGAGGAGGAGGAAGGGAGAGAAGAAGAGGAAGGAAGGAAGATGATAGGAAGGAATGGAAGGAGGAAAGGAAGAAATAAGGGAAGAAAGAAAGGAAGGGAAAAAAGAGAAAGAAACAAGTAAAAAGGTTAGGGATCTATTCTAGATTATGAGAGACTAAATGATCTTTGGAGCCTACACTGAAATAATTTAAAAAGTATAAGGAGTATTATTGGGAAAACTGGAGAATCTTGAATATTAACAGTATATTAGAGAATATTATTGAATCAATGCTAATTTGTCTGAGATAATTACATTGAGATTATATAGAAGTGTATAGGAGAACTCCTTGTTCTTAGGAGAAAAATGATGAAGCATTTGCAGGTAAAGTGCTATATTTGCAACTAATTCTCCCATGATTTAGGAAAAAAGTATGTGTGTGTTTGTGTTTGTGTGTGTGTGTGTACAAGAGTATAGAAAAAAAGAAAAATTCAATATGTTAATAATTAGTAAATTTAAATAAAAAGCAAAGAAATGTTCACTGCACTAGTCTAATTATTTTTCTTATAGGTTTGAGATATTTCCAAATAAAAGTATGAGAAAGAAAAAGAAAAGGAAACCAATATTACTTAATAAAAAATAACGTGAATTCAAGACTGGACATGGTAGCTCATGTCTGGTAGCCTAGTGCTTTGGAAGGCCAAGGCACGAGAATTGCTTGAGCCCAGGAGTTCAAGACCAGCCTGGGCAACAGATTAAGACCCCATCTCTACTAAATTAAAAAGTTAGCCAGGCATGGTGGTGCACACAAGTGGTCCTAGTTACTTGGGGAGGCTGAGGCAGGAGGATGATTTGAGCCCAGGAGATGGAAGCTGCAGTAAGCTATGATTGCACCACTGCACTACAGCCTCAGCAACAGAGCGAGACTCTGTCTCAAAAAATAATAATGATATATATCTCAGAATTATTCTTATAAATGTATTTTTGACCTAGGAACAACTGTAAAGAAACAATCCTGAGAAAGCATCTAGAATTAAATGACCAGCTCTGGTGAAGCTTGGCAGCTAGTACTGTATTATTTTTTTCCCTGTTGATTTTTGCTGCCATGCTAAACCCATCATTATAATCAGATTCAAAATGCATTGACACCTAAAAGAGGAAACAAATAATAGAATTCTGTACTTTTACTTATAAGGTAATAGCATCAAAAGAAAATAGATGTTATCGAAAAGAAGCTGAAAACATACCTAATTCTAGTTGATTATCAGCTAAATAACATTTCTTTTTCCTAAAAAAGAAATGCTAGTGAACGTATTTCTTATACTCCATACCTTAATAGGAAATGAAATGTCTGAATTAAAGAAAAAACAAGGAGGTATCATCCAGGATCAAAGCTTAATTTTTAATAAAGATTAGAAATAAATCCGCTTTTGGATATTTTACTGATTCAAAAGGAAAGCAACATTTGTAGGTTAAATCGAAAAAGAAAGCAGACTACTTCAATTGAGCACTATATCCAAGATAATATAATGAAGAAAAAATGATGAAGGAAAGCTAACTGCTACAAAGTAAGTAAAAATGTCTACTGCAAACTTTTCTTTCTGATGATTTCTTAATGTCTTATACAAGTAACCACTGGTATTGAATAATAATTTCAAACAGACTACATATTTGTAATTTTTTATGAACAAAAAACTAGTTTAGCTTTTTAAATTATACTGAAAGTTACATACAGTTCCTTAATGTGGAAATCGCAAATGCAGAATTTTACCATTATAAAATTATCAAGGAAGAAATCAATAAATATGCTTACTACATATTACCTAAAAATTTGACACTGCTTTAGAGCAGGGGATCCCAACCTCCAGGCCACAGACCAGTCCACGGCTTGTTAGGAACTAGGTCGCACAGCAGGAGGTAAGCAAGTGAAGCTTCATCTGTATGTACAGCCACTCCCCATCACTGGCATTACCGCCTGAGCTCTGTCTTCTGTCAGATCAGTGGCAGCATTAAATTCTCATATGAGAGTGGACCCTATTGTGAGAGACCTAGGTTGTGAGTTCCTTATGAGAATCTATTGCCTGATAACTTGAGGTGGAGCTGAAGCAGTGATGCTAGTGCTGGGGAGCAGCTGCAAATACAGATTAACATTAGCAGTGAGGTTTGACTGCACAGAGACCATAATAAATCAATTGCTTGCAGACATATCAAAGTAATAATTCAATAATTTTATAATAATTACTTCATTATATATTACAATCTAATAATAATAGAAATAAAGTGCACAATAAATGTAATATGATTGAATCATCCCCAAACCACTCCTCCACCCTAGTCAGTGGAAAAATTGTCTTCCATGAAACCCATCCCTGATGCCAAAAAGGTTAGGAACTGTTGCTTTGGAGGGTGACTCTTTCCTTTTACCATGATGTTCTTCCCAAATTATCAATACTACTTATATCAGAAGCAGGTTTCTTTTTAGGAATATATCTATGGTAATGAAAATTTGGATAGGAATATAAAATTCTAGTGAGTGATATTTTGTTGACTGAGAGAAAATATTTTTTTAACAGCTTTGGTTGTTCCTTTTCCTCCTAAATTTTAAATTTAAGTGGCAATAAAGAGTTGTCATAAATTTTAAGTTTAAGGTGCAGTAAAGAGTTGTCATACAAATCAGTGATCAATGTCCCTGTATGGTTATGTGTTTATTGTAAGTAGAATAAACCTCAACTAAAATACTATGTGTTTTCTTGTTATTTGTCTCTTTTGCATAAATGTGTTAAACTCTAAATAATTTTTGTTTTTGTTTTTTGAGTCAGGGTCTTACTCTATTGCCCAGGCTGGAGTGCAGTGGCACAATCATGGCTACCGCAGTCTCCGACTCCTGGGCTCAAGAGATCCTTCTGCGTCAAGTAGCTGGGATTACAGGTATGTGCCACCATACCCAGCTGTTTTTTTTTCTTTTTTATAGAGGTAAGGTCTCACCAAGTTGCTCAAGCTGATCTCAAACTCCTGGGTTCAAGCAATCCTCCTATCTTGGCCTCCTAAAGTGCTGGGATTATAGGGTGAAACACTGCACCTGACCTAACTTCTGGATAATTAAGTTGGATTCTAATTAATAAATACATGAGATTCATAGACACATCTTTTATATGCTCTTATATATTCTAGTTTTAATTTTTAAAAATATGCTAATTATAATCAACTTTTATTAAATCTCATGTAAAAAAAATTGTGTGTTTGAGAGTGAATGATAAAACTCATATCCTACCTCTCATTTCTCTTTCTTTTGTTTACTCTTCAAAGAAGGGAGAACAGCGGCCTCAGTATTTTTGGGTATAAAAAAGTGAAGTAGGTGGTGGGGAAGGTATATCCAAATGCGATGGCTTTCTGAAAGCATGCTGGTTTTTGTTTCTTTAAAGATAGGGTCTCACTGTCACCCAGGCTGGAGTACAGTGGTGATCAGAGCTCACTGCAACCTCTAACTCCTGGGTTCAAGTGATCTTCCTGCCTCAGCTTCCTGAGTAGTTAGGACTACAGGCATATGCCATCACACCTGGCTAATTTTTTGTAGAGGTGTATCTTGCTATGTTGCCCAGGCTGGTCTCAAATTCCCAGCCTCAAGAAATTCTCCTGCCTCAGCCTCCCAAAGTGCTGGGATTAGAGATGTGAGCCACCGCATCCGGCCTCTTTCAAATCTCCTTTTCCCATCATTGACTGGAACATAGCTGAAAAAATATTAAACTGCTTTTGTGATGATAAATTTAGGAATTTCAATTAGCTAAGAATTAGAAAAACGAATGTTCAGAGGTATATTCTGATCCAGAATGGTGCTTTAGTATATTGGATTGTACTGAAACATTAGGCAGAGGTATACTAAAATAGAACATTCAAGTACCATAATACTCTTCTCAGTCAACTGAAGTGTACAGAATCAATTATAAAGTCCACTCAGTACTCTCAAGTAATCCTTTTTATAAAAGAGTAATTATCAGTAACTTCTGGGTAATTGGCCATACCAAAGCTAGTAAGTGATTCCAAAGATTTTTATTAGAACCCAAGGCCTGATTTTACAAGTCAAGTGAAAAGAGTTCAAGAAAATAACTTTCACTGGCACCTTTATGAATGATTACTTTAAAAAATTCCTAGAAGTAGCATTACTTGCAATTTTTAGAAGTCTTGTTTAAGAAATTTGAAAGATATTAAATTATAAGACAAGTTATTTTTCCAGGAATACAAAAGTCAGGTAATAGCAGCACTCACCCACCTTCACTAACCAGCTCACTATTGTCTGACTGCTTATAAGAGATGATCTTCTCCACTAGTTGGTTGTAGCTGCAGTTACCAACAGCTTTTACAATGTCATCAATCTAGAAAACAAATTACTGTCTCACTAATCATGATAAGATTAGAAACAATAACAAAAGAAATCCATATCACTCTTTAGAAATCTTATTCTAATAATAAATTTAAAAGTATTACTTAAGAAAAAGAAAATCAGCACAAAAATCAATATCCAACAGTTTCCAATTTTGTTTACAGCTCAGTATGACACATTATAAAAAATCCTGCAGTTATATTTTGATTATGCAAAAAAATGTGACTTTCAATTTATTTCTCAAGGTTGTAAAGATGTACCTAAGTGATTAAAATGAAATGTAACCTATTTCAGAAGGAAAAATAAGAAAATTTCAGATTTTTTTCCAGCATAATAAAGTATCAAGCAATAGTTTTTTCTTTTAAACTAAAAAACAAAAATACTGCATATTTAAAGTAAGGCGAATCTAAAGATGTTAACTTATAGAATTAACAGAATTCTTTCATTTTATTTATCACTTAGTCCCTAGAAAAGTATAGTGAAGATGAGTAGAGATAACTAATGTTATTTTCCTGAAGAAAGGATAATATATGCTAGTCAGGGACAGTATTTGCTCCTGATTCTTATTTGATTTTTGTCTTTAGAAGTACAGCAGAAAAGTAAATTTAAACTTTTAAAGCTACAGAAAAAATACAATTGGGCCTTTCTATTTTCTCTCCATTATACTTTGACCAGAATAAAAAGAGGTTTCTGTTGCCTAAAACAACCTATTTGGTTGCCTTTTCATCCCTAAAAATATGTTTACACTTATTAATAAATTATTTATATGTATTACTGTATTAATATGATATACAGGAAGACAAAAATACAAATTAAACAATGATATAAGTAAAACTAAGAAGGTCTAAGTTTTCTTCCTACATCCAAATGATCATCCTGAACACTTCCTCTGAATAACATGGTTCTCAACATATATCTGTACAAGTAATACTCTGGACAGTGGTTTTCAAACTTGGGAAGCTTGTTAAAAAGATCTAAACAAATTCCAGGCTCAAATTGCTTCCCAATTATCTAAGTTTCCATTCTGCTACCCAGGTGATTCTGACGTATAGCAAAATTTGAGAATTTATTTATTTTTAGGCTATAATTTATTTTCCCTGTTCTTTCAAAACTCTACGATAGTAAAAGCTTCTTAACTCATTCAATGGGACTGATGATTGGTTGAGATATCAATTACTATAATTTAAAAGCCAAAGCAGGAAAGTGTGGAAAATGTTATACAGGTATAATATCTTAAACATTTCATGTGAACTTAAAATACGAAAATGTATTCACTGGTCAATCTTTTGTTGGAGAGGCAAGTAAGACCTTTTCTTTGAGAGAGGATCCTTGGGCTATGCATAATTCTATGTACATCACACAAAAAAGCATATCTATAACTTCCAGTTTTGATTTATTGAAAATGAGAACTTAGACCCTCAAGAAACAATTTAAGGGTACAATCTCTTCAGATGTTCATTACTTTTCTCAATACCTTTACTATTTACAGTACTTTTCTTTAGTGACTCAACTTCACTAAATTTTTCCAAAGAATGTGATTTTTTCAATTCTAAGAAATACACAAAAATACAACTGTAATAATAAACACATGATTAGTATCTAAAAATCAGTTAAGTTGATATAGACCAGCAACAAAAAATACAAAGATTTCAATATTTCATAGCAGAATCTCTACATTAATATTTCACTCAACTAATATATTTGTGTACCTATTACATACTACTATGTACCAGATGCTGTTAGAGAAGTTGTGGACATAGCAGTGAACAAAATAGATAGTCTATGCTTTTATAAAGCTTATATTCTAGAGTAAAAACAAATAAACCAAATAATAAATACATAACATGCTAGGTAGTTATATGTAGTGGTACGTAGCTGTTTCCTTATCTTCAATATATAGTATAGTATTCAATAGTATGAATATACCTTAATATAGCTATTCATTCATCTTGATGTCTATTTCAATTGTTTTCAGTTTGGGTCTACAGCAAATAACACTGCTAAGAACATTCTTGTACATGTGTCCTGTTCTATACATCAAGAACTGTTTTTCAAAGTAGATGGCCAATTTCCATTCTTATCAGTAGGGAATGAGAATTCTCTATGCGGCACATCTTCTCCAACATTCAATATTGTCAGACTTTTAGATGTTAGCCACTCTGATGTGTATATAGCAGTATCTAATTTTGACTTTTTGTTTCCGTGGTGACTAATTCATGTTTACTGGCCGTTTGGATAACCATTTTTGTAAAGTGCCTGTTCAAGTCATTTGCTCCTCTTGTCCCAATCCCCTGGGTTGTCTATCTTTCAAAAAATTATTTATTTGTAAGAATTCTTTATACCTTCTGGGTGTTAATCCTTTTTTCATTATATATGCTGCCATTCATCTTTGGCTTGTTTTTACATTCTCTTTGGTATGTCTTTATATGAACACAAGTTCTCAATTTTAAGGTAGTCACATTCACCAATGTTTCCTCTATGGTTAATGGATTTCTATCTTATTTTTAAAATCTCTCCCTATCAAAAGGTCAGGAACATAGTCTCAAACTTTTGCAGTTTTATCTTTCACAGTTAAACTTTTTCTTTTTAGAGAGATAGGGTTTCAGTATGTTGCCCAGGTTGGAGTGTAGTAGCTATTCTCAGGTGCAATCAGAGCATATTGTAGCCTCAGCCTTCCAAGTAGGTGCAACTAAAGGCACGCTATCTGGGTTTTACAGTTAAACTTTTTTTTTTTTTTAAGATACAAGGTCAGGCTCACATTTGTAATCCCAGCACTTTCGGAGGCCAAATCAGGTGGATTGCTTGTGCCCAGGAATTCGATACTAGCCTAGGCAACACAGTGAGACTTCACCTCAATGAAAAATAAAAATAGTCAGATCTGACGGTGTGCACCTGTAGTCCTAGCTACTCGGGAGACTGAGGCAGGAGGATCGCCTAAGCCCAGGAGGTCAAGACTGTGGTGAGCCATGATCATGGACTGCACTCCAGCCTGGGTAACAGAGTGAGACCCTGACCCAAAAAGAGGGGGGCAGGGAAAGGAGGGAGGGAGAGAGGGGGAGGGAGGAATAAAGAAAGCAAAGGAGAGAGGGAGTAGGGGGAGAGGGAGGGAGAGAGAGGGAGGGAGGGAGCCTCAATTCCTGGAGTCAAGTGATCCTCCCACCTCAGCCTCCTGAGTAGCTAGGACTACATGGTCATGTAATCATGCTGGGTTAACTTTTTTTTTTTTTGTAAAGATGGGGTCTTGCTAAGTTGCTCAGGCTAGTCTCAAACTTCCTGTTTCAACCACCCAAATGCTAGGATTACAGGTATGAGCCACTGTGCCCACCCCTACAGTTAAACCTTAATGCACATGAAATAGAATTTTATGGTTTGAGTTGTAGAAAACAATTTCATTTTTTTCTCCATGGCTACCTAATTGTCTTAGTACCTTTTGTTGTACAAAAGGTACTAAGGACTAATGAGGACTGACTTTCCCCATTGCTTGACAGTGCCCTTGTTCTGTCTTTATAAGCATGGTCTCATAGGCACCTATTCTCTGTCATTGGTTTAATTCTTTTTCTTTTTTTTGAGTTGGAGTCTCACTCCGTCGCCCAGGCTGGAGTGTAGTGACATGCTCACAGTGACCCCAGTGTCGACCTGCTGGGCTCTGGCGATCCTTCCACCTCAAGTAGCCGAAACCACAGGTGTGCGCTGCCATGCCCAACTAATTTTTTAATTTATTGTAGAGACAAGGTCTCACCATGTTGCTCAGGCTGATCTTGAACCCACAGGCTCAGGCAAGTTCTAATTCTCATTTTTTTTTTTTGAGTTGGAGTCTCACTTGTCGCCCAGGCTGGAGTACAGTGGCATGTTCACAGCCACTGCAGCTTCGACCTGCTGGGTGTAGGCGATCCTTCTGTCTCAGTTTTCCAAGTAGCTGGAACACAGACACATGCTACCACACCCATCTAGTTTTTAGTGATTTGTTGTAGAGATGAGGTCTCACCAAGTTGTCCAGATTGGTCTCAAACCCCTGGGGCTCCAGGCAATCCTCTTGCCTCGGCCTCCCAAAGTGCTGGGATTACAGGCTGAGCACTGCCATGCCTGGCAGGTCTAATTCTTAATTATATTTTATAACTAGAAGAACAAGTCCTTCCTATTTGTTTTGCTTCAAGAATATCCTGGCTTTTATTTCTGGTCCTTTCCATTTCTATATAAATTATAGAATCAACTTGTTATATTCTACAACTTCCCTGACAAATCTGCTAGGATTTTATTTGGAGTTGCATTGAGACTATAATTTAGTTTTGGGAGCACTGACATCTTTATACAACTTCAGTCCTGAAATCTAGAACACAGCATATCTCTACATTTTCATAGGTCGCTAATATCTCTCACCGTTAAAATGTTCCCACAGAGGTCCTGCATATCTTTCTGTCAGATTTACTCCTAGGAATTTATGCTATAAAAAAGGCCTGATTTTTTTGTTTTTTGAGTTGGAGTCTCACTATGTCACCTCAGCTGGAGTACAGTGGCACGATCATGGCTCACTGCAGCCTCGAACTACCGGGTTCAGGTGCCTCAGCATACTGAGTAGCTGAGATTACAAGTGCACACTGCCATGCCCAGCTTATTTTTTTATTTTTGTAGAGGTGAGGTATTGCTATGCTGCCTAGGCTGGTCCTAAACTCCTTGGCTCAAGCAATCCTTTCGCCTTGCCTCCCAAAGTTCTGGGATTATAGGTGTGAGCCTCCGTGCCTGGCAAATAACCTAGTTTTAAAGTTTTACTTTGTCATTTCAAAATCCTTTTCAAAGAATTTTAGTTTTGTTGATCTTCTTTATTGTATATTTGCTTTCTGTTTTGATACTTTCTACTCTTTCTTAAGATGGATAAATAGTTCATTAATTTTCAGTCTCTTATTTTATTTACTACAGAAATCTAAGGCTTAAAAATCCCTCCAAAAATTGTTTTAGCTATATCTCATACATTTTAATATGTGTAGTTGTTGTGCAGTTTAAAATATATTCTAAGTTTCATTATGATCTTTTTAACCCAAGCAGTCTCTAATTATTGTTTTCCTACTGATTTCTAGATTAATTGCACTGTGGTCAGAGAATGTCCTATACTGTTATTATTTGATAATTTGACAATCACTTAGATTTATTTATCTATTTATCATGTTATTTTCTCTCCATTCACTCTTCTCTCCATCTGGGATGACTTTCCTTCTATCTAAAATACTTATTTAGAATCTCCACTAATGATGGTCTACTGGGAGCAAACTATCTTAATTTAATTAATCTGAAAAATGATCTTGTTTCATTCTTGAAAAATAAATCTTACTGGGAACAGAATTATGGGTTAGCATTTGTCTTCTTTCAGCACACTGAATATATCATTCAACTGTCACCTGGCTTCCAGTGTTGCTATTGAGGAGTTAGTTATCCATTAATAATAGAGAAATATCTTCTCAGTGACTGAATTTTGGTGCCTACCATCCAGAGAACTGCAGATATTTATTTGCAGGATAGTTATTTGCAGAACACAGAATCAGAATACAGAGGACTAGCTGGTTCTGAAAGATATTTCATACAGACCTACGGATTTCAAACTTTTGTCTTATTGTTTTTCTCAGCAGCAGAATCCTTCTGTCTCAAAATAGGTAAGTAAAATAGATATAAATCAGAGCCCTCCCTGAACCTCCTCCAAGAGTTTGAAAGCCACTGATTAGACCAGAAAAGTCTGATGAACAATCTCTGTTCTACTTTAGAGTACATTTTTTTCATTAAGCAGATGAATTCAACTGTTTACCAGATGATATACAGCTATTCATACAGTCAAAAGGATGATGTGAGTCAATTTTTCAGAATTCAGGCTTAAGTTCCTCAGGCTATCACCTCATTCACCTTAAGAATCTAAACTGCCTGTTACTGTCATTTGCCAGGCTCCAACATGACCTACTTTGGAGATATAAACTGCGATGTTTATGCTTTTCAGTGATATTCTTAGAGACAGAGTGGCAACAAAGATACAGTTGCCTTGCATCCAACTGTTGCCCAGAATACTAGTTGCATTTATCAGTGGAAGAGAGGAAAAAGAGCACTGCCAAGTCCTTGCTATGATGATCATTTCTTCTCATGCATGCTGCACTCCAACAGTTAATATTTACTGAGAACCTACTATGTGTCAGGTACTGCTTTATATATTGAGATACAAGAGCCCAGCCCTCATAAAACCTATATTCTAGTAGGAGATGACAGTTAATCAGGTAAAGAAATAAATAATAATTTCAGGTAATGATACATGGTTAAAACAAATTAAATAGGATTATGGGAGAAAAAAAAATGACTGGGGAAAGGGAGGGTGACTAATTTTAATAAGCTGGACAAGGAGAGCCTCACTAACAAGGTGATATTTGACCTTAGATTGGAATAATGAGGAACTAGAAATGTGAAGATCTGAGAGAAAAATATATTAGGGTAGGAGAATAGTATTACATATGGGTGACCAGCATAAAAACTCTCAGACAGGAATGAGCCTGACATGTCTGAAAAGCAGAGCGGCAGACCATGTTGCTGGAGTAGTAAAAAAATAGGAGAAGTACATGAGGTGAAGCTGGAGGACAGACAGGCAGAGTCTAGGTAACACGGGCCATCACAAAAATCCTATTAAGGATTTTATATCTTATTTTAATTACACCGAAGGCTTTTAAGGAAATGAGGAGGTCACAGAGATAAAGAGAAGGGCTCATTTTATAAAGATCATTCAGAGTGCCAGGATAAGTCAACTATTAAAAATAATGTTTTTAGCAAACAGTAGTAGGACAGCTAAATATCCACATGCATAAGAATAAAGTTAGACTCCTTCCTCAAACCATATACAAAAATTAACACAAAAAGAATTCTATTCCTAAATGTAAGTATTAAAACTATAAAACTCTTAGAAGAAAATATAGAAGTAAATCTTTGTGACCTTAGATTGGGCAAAGCCTTCTTAGATAGGGTACCAAAAACATAAGTGATAAAAGAAAAAAACAGAGAAACTACATTTCATCAAAATTAAAAACTTTTGTGCTTCAAAAGATACTATGAAGAAGATGAAAAAACCCACAGAAAGGAAGGAAGGAAGGAATGAGAAAAAAGAAGGGAGAAAGGGAGGAAAAAGAAAAGAGAAAATAAATATCACTACTTAACTACCAGAATGGCAAAAATAAAAAATAGTGGCCACGTATGGTGTCTCACATCTGTAATCCCAGCATTTTGAGAGGTTGAGACAAGAGGATTGCTTGAGGCCAAGAGTTTGAAACCAGCCTGGGCAACATAGGGAGATCAGTCTGCACAAAAAAAAAAAAAAAATTGGCCAGATATGGTGGTGCTGACCTGAAGTCCTAGCTAATTGGGAGGCTGAGGCAAGAGGAACACTGGAGCTCAAGAGTTTGAGGCTACAGTGAACTATGATCATGCCACTGTACTCCAGCCTAGGCAACAGATGAAAACTGTGCCTTTAAAAAAAAAGTGACAAGCCGATCATGGTGGCTCATGCCTGCAATCCCAGCACTCTGGAGGTCGAAATGAGAGGATTGCCTGAGCCCAGAGATTTGCCTAGGCAACTTGGGGAGACATTGTCTCTACAATAAATCAAAAAATTAGCCAGGTGTGGTGGCACACACTTGTAGTTCCATCTACTTGGAAGGCTGAGGTGGAAGGATTGCTTGAGACTGTGGTAGCCATGATCGTGCCAATGCACTGCAGCCTGAGTGACAGAGTAAGGCTCTGACACACATACACAAAAAAGTGACAATATCAAATGCTTATGAGTATGCAGAAAAACTGTAACAATCATACATAACTGGTGGAAATGTAAAGTTTTGGTACAGGCATGCTAATAATTTGGTATCTTCTTTAAAAAAAAATGCACAAGTGACTACCATATAGCCCAGCAATTGCACTCCTGGGCATTTAACCCAGAGAAACTTAAAAAACAAAACACAAAAATCAAACAAACAAAAAAGAAAAAACAAGGCTAAGTGTGGTGGCTCACACCTGTAATCCCAGCACTTTGGGAGGCTGAGGGGAGAAGATTACCTGAGTCCAGGGATTCAAGATCAGCCTGGGCAACATGACAAGACCTCATCTCTACAATAAATCAAAAAATTAGCCAGGTGTGGTGGTGCCCACCTGTAGTCCAAGCTACATGGATGGCTGAGGTGGAAGGATCACCTGAGCCCCGCAGGTCAAGGCTGCAGTAGCTGTGAGCATGTGCCACTGCACTCCAGCCTGGGCAACAGAGTGAGACTCCTACTCAAAAACAAACAAGCAAACAAAAAAACCCTGTACACAAATATTTATAGCAGCTTTATTCATAATGGCCAGGAATGGAAGAAAGCCCAGATGTTCTTTAACAGGCAAAACTATAGTACATCTAAACCATGAAATACTACTCAATAATAAAAAGAACAAATACCTGATACATGCAACAACCTGGATGATGCTCCAGAAACATGATGAGTTAAAAAAAAAGCCAATCACAAAATATTACATACTATATTATTTCACTTATATAATATTCTTGAAATAACAAAATTATAGAAGTAGAAAAACAGATTAGTGGTTGTCAGGGATTAAGGAGAGGGTGAGGGTAGGAGAGAAGGGGTGTGGCTATACAAGGTAACAGGAGGGATTCTTGGGTGATGAAAATGTTCTGTATCTTAATTTTATTAATGTCAATTTTCTGATTTTGATATTTTCCTAACTTTCGTAAGATGTTACCATTGGAGAAAAACTGGGTAAAAGACACGGGGTTGTTCTGTATTATTTCTTACAACAGCATGCAAATCTACAATTATCTCAAAATTAAAAGCTTAATTTAGAAAAAAAGTAAGTTCTCATCTTACATCATAAAACAAAAAAATTGAAAGCCATTAACTAATATGATTCCTTTTTTCTTTGAAAGTTCATAATTAACAAATAATATTTTGAAAATTTTACCTTACTTTATGTTAAAATAAGCTACAATAATATTAAAATGGTATAGGCATAAACTGTTTCTAGACATAATGCAGATCAATGGAACAGAGAAGACTCTAGTCTATAAAAATTTAGTATATGACAATGGAATTGTTTTTTTCTCTTGCCTTTCCAAATCTACTCTCCACTCTTCTCTACTCAGGAGACTGACCTCTATGGACTGCAGCAATTGTCACTCTCTGGTTACTAGTTGGATTTGGCCAGTGGGAACTACTGGAAGAAATCAGAGAGTGGGGTTCATATTACCTATACTCTTTCCCCTGCTGGACCATAGCTTGGTACCAGTAACAGCATTCCTCTACTAAAGGCCACCACTCCTGGCTGGTAGTCCTATGCTTCAGTAATTGGTCTTGCTGGGTTCTGATATAATCCTTCTCCTTGTCTCTTCAGAGTTAGGTGTGGCAACAGTTTTCTGCTGTTGCTAGCTCTAGGATGCTTCATCACACTTTGCTGCTTTCCTTTAACTTTGTCTACATCTTCTTGTTGTTTGTCTGGTTTTGTTTTGTTTTGTTTTTGAGATAGTGTCTTACTCTGTCACCCAGGCTGGAGTGTAGTGGTACAATCATAGCTCACTGCAGTCTCAACCTCCTGGGCTCAAGCAATATTCCTACCTTAGCCTCCCAAATAGTTGGGACTACAGATACACACCACCACACCTAGCCTATTTTATTTTTAATTTTTTAAAATTTATTTTAAAATTTATTTTTAAAAAATGTTTTATTTTTGTAAAAATGGGGTCTATGTTGCCCAGTCTGGTCTTGAACTTCTGGCCTCAAGTGATCCCCACACTTTCAGTCTCCCAAAGTGCTGGGATTACAGATGTGAGCCAACATGCCCAGCCTGCCTGCATCTTTGTAAACTGTCTTTTCCTTAAACTTTCATCATCTACTACTTGCAAGAGCCCTTATATAATTGCCAAGAGGTAAAATCTGGAATGTTAGACTAGTATACTAAGGGTCACTATATATTTAGAAAGGTACAGTTAGAGTGATGAGAATATGGGGGCGCCGTTTAAAAAAATATTGGAGTAATACAAAATGTCTTTTCAAAGCTGTGCAATAAAGAATTTGGCCAAAAAAAAAAAAAAAGAATTTGGCCTTGCCCAAAGAGAGGTCTAGCCTTTGTCACAGCTCCTATGAGATAACCTCTAAACTTTGGCATTTCCCTAGGAATAGGAGGGCCTTTGTTATTTATGGTAGGTCCCTTGTCAGTAGTTTATACTAACAAGGTGACTCATGGTGGGTCCCTTGAATTACATGGTGTCAGCTCAGTTTCCAAGGAGGGAAGGGCAAGAGACTGAGTTCAACTACATGGACAATCAATCATTCAATCTACCTACATAATGAAATCTCAGTTAAAAATCTGAACACTGAAGGTTGGGTGAGCTTCCAGTATTGGCAATACTCCATACATACTGTAATACATCAATTCCAGAAGGGAAATATGTCCTGAGGACAAGGAAAACTTCACATTTGGAACTCTCCTAGGCTCTGTCCAATGCTTCTCTTTCCTTGGCTAATTTTAATCTATATCTTTGCCCAGTAATAAACTATAATGTGAAGTACAATAGGTTTCAGTGAGTTCTGTGAGTTGTTCCAGGGAATTACTGAACCTGAGGGTACTCTTAGAAAACCTATGAACTTGCAGTTGGTGTGAGAAGTATGGGTAGTCTTGTATGAACTCTTCCCTCTAACTTTGTAGTTGGGCCCTGACTCTTTGCTGCTGGAGTCTGAAGACTTGAGCAGACTTGGCAGTCTGGAGCACTGTGCCCTTAACCTCGTAGCTTGGCTAATGACAGGTGAAAGCACAAAAATATAAATATCAGAAAATGTAAATTTAGATTAATTTGCTAATTTATATATCTTTCCTGCATTTGTGTTTATATAATTTAAATTCTTCTACTTACCTGAGGGTCTACTAACCACCCATGGTACAAAGGAATATCAAGAAGATCAAATACTATGCATTCTGGTGTATATTCAAACACTCGAACACCAGTGAATCTTACATTTACATCCAGGCCTGTCTGTAGCTTGTGTAAAATTGCCATAGCATCACTCATATTCTGAAAATAGAAAGGGGAAAAGTATAGTTCAGAAAAATCAAGACAAGAACAAAAAAGATACTTAAATACAAGCACATTTACTTTTACTCTTCCATTTTACCCAATTCATCTCTTCAACAAATCTTTATTAAGTATCGATTATGTGCCAAGCATAATCTGAGTTCTAAAAATATAAGAGTGAATAAAAAAAAGTTTTTGCACTCATGCAACTAACATTCTACTTAGAGAGATAAACATATATATGACAATGTCAAGTAATAGTATGAAAAATTGAGCAGGATGAGGTTGCACAGAATGTAGGGATAAAGGACCTATTTTAGACCAAGAAGTCTAAAGTCAAATGTTTCTGAAGTCAAAGAGGAAGACCCCATCACTTCTAAATTCAAAAGAATTGAAAGCAGGATCTTAAAAAGATATTTGCACACTCATGTTCATTGCAACATTACTGACAATAGTCAAGAGATGGAAACAGCTCAAATGTCTACTGACAGATGGAAGGATAAAGAAAATGTGGTATATGCACACAATAGAATATTATTCAGCTTTAAAAAAAAAGAAAGAAATTCTGTCACATGCTACAACATGGATGAGCCTTGAGGACATTATGCTGGGTGAAATAAGCCAGTCACAAACGTACAAATACTGTATGATTCCACTTATTTGAGATAATTAGTCAAAATCATAAAAACAGAAAGTAGCATGGTAGCTTCCAGGGGCAGTGGGCAGCAGGAAACGGGGAGTTACTCAATGCATTTCAGTTTTACAAGATGAGAAAGCTCTAGGGATCTGCTACACTGTGAATATAGTTAATACTACTGAACTGTAAGTTTAAAAACAGGTTGAGTATGGTGACTCATGCCTGTAATCCCAGCACTTTGGGAGGCCAAGGTGGGAGGACTGCTTAAGCACAGGAATTTGAGACAAGACTGGGCAACATAGCAAAAGCTTGTCTTTACAAAAAATAAAAAAATTAGCCAGCCATGGTGGCCTGCACCTGTAGTTCCAGCTACTCGGGATGTTGAAGTGAAAAAGATCACCTGAGCCCAGTAGGTTGAGGCTGCCATGAGCCGTGATCATCGTGATCATGCCACTGCACTCCAGCCTAGGTGCTAGCGTGAGATCCCAACTCAAAATAAATAAGCAAACAAAATAATTAATTAAATAAAGAAATACCGTTAAGAGGATAAATTTTATAGTATGTGATTTTTACCACAATTTAAATAGAAATGAGCTATCAAGCCATGAAAAGGCACAAAGGAAACTTAAATGCATATTACGTTTACTACTGTGTCCTTCGAACAACAAGAAGTCCAACAAGTCCAATAAGAAAGAATCCAATCTGAAAAGGTTAAATATTGTATAATTCCAAATGACATTCTTGAAAAGGCAAAACTATTCAGACAGTAAAAAAAAAATCGGTGGTTGCCAGGGATTGGGGGAGGGAAGGATGAACAGAACACAGAGGACTTTGAGGACAGTGAAACTATTTTGCATGATACTGTAATAGTGGATACATGTCATTATACATTTGTCAAAGCTCACAGAATATACAACACCAAGAGTGAGTAATTATAGACTCTGGATGATAATCATGTATCACTGTAGGTCTATCAATATAACAAATGTACCACTCTTGTGCAGGACGTTTGACAGTTGGGGAAGCTGTTCATATGGGTTGAGGAGGAACAGCAGGTATATGGAAATTCTCTGTACCTTCCATGCTCAATGCGTTGAAAGTAAAACTGCTAAAAGTAAGGGAGTGAGGGAGAGAGAGAGGGAGAAAGGAAGGAAGGAAAGCCCTCTTCAAACAACACTTAAATAGAGACCAAAGTTAAGTACTGAGTCTTGGGAAGCTCTGAGGGAAGAGCATTCCAGACAAAGTAGACACTAGAGTAAAAATCCTGATGAAGAAACTAACTTATTACTGTGTCCTTCGAACAAGAAGTCCAGAATGGCTACAAAAAAATAAATGAAGTTATAGGAGATGAAGTCTCAGAGAAAGGCAGAGACTGGATCACAAAGACTTGTTGGCCAAATTAAGGAGTCATTCTGGTCACATCAGTTTTGTCAGTAAACGTGGTCATATAAGTCTGAAATAAATACTGTTTTAAAAGGATATATTTGGTAGAATAAATCAAAACCAGTACATATACTTTTAATAAACTTTTACTGAATCCCTACTGCTAATCAGACACTGTACTAGGTACTATAAAATAGTATATAAAATAGAAACAGTATACTATAGTCTATTAGAGAAGCTTAAAAAAAGAGAACATTAAATAAATCTTCTTACATCAAAACTAGGGATTCTCTTTGAATTTGAAAAAGACCAATGCAGGTCATAAAAACAAAACTTTACTAAATAACTTATAAAATTATATTCTAAGAGATTGTACAGACTACAAACAAATTATTCAATTTTTTTTTTCTTTTGAGTCGGAGTCACAATCTGTCACCCAGGTTGAAGTGCAGTGGCATGCTCACGGCCACCACAGCTTCAACCTGCTGGGTCCAGGTGATCCTTCCACCTCGGTCTCCCAAGTAGCTGGAACTACAGGCATGTGCCACCACACCTGGATAATTTTTTGATTTATTGTAGAGACAAGCAAGGTCTTGCAAAGTTGCCCAGGCTTGTCTTGAACCCCTGGACCTAGGCAATCCTCTCACTTTGGTCTCCCAAAGTGCTGGGATTACAAGCATCAGCCACTGTGCCTGGCTCAATGCAAATGTTTTAAATTCATGAATAATACAGTTATAATAGGATAATGTTATTCTGCACAGTCTTTGACCTTTGTCAGTTTCAGCTCTTCCTAATATATATGTTTGCCCAAAACAATGTATTTTCTAAACTTTCCCAAAAGTTGAATCTCTAGAAATAATCAGCTCACATTTATTTTTTCTCTTGTGTTTTAGAACTTTTTCTAAAGCCACAACAATCATGAATCTGAGAAAACAGTAACAACAGTGAGCAATCTAAGTATTACAGTTCTACTACCACTATTTTTTTCTTCTATTTTTGTTAAATTATTGGTTGTCAACAACCACCCAACTTCCTTTAGGGGCAATATAATTTCTTCTTCTTTTTTTTTAGTTGGAATTGTACTCTGTTGCCCAGGTTAGAGTGCAGTGGCACAATCATGGCTACCACAGCTTCAACCTACTGGACACTCAGGTGATCCTTCTGCCTCAGGTTCCAAGTAGCTGCGACTACAGGTGCATGCCACCATGCCTAGCTAATTTTTTGACTTATTAAGGGGACGAGGTCTTGTCATGCTGCCCAGACTAGTCTTCAACTCCTGGGCTCAGGCAATCCTCTTGCCTCGACCTCCCAAAGTACTGGGATTACAGGGTGTGACTCACCATGCCTGACAAGGGCAGTATGATTTTTAATGGCTTCAGGGCCCACTGCTTACACCTTCACATACTTGTTGAATTTATTATAGATTATTTAACATTAAAATAACTAAATTAACACCATTTGGTAATCTCCATAAGGATTAATAAAACTGGCCAAGTGCAGTGGCTCACACCTGTAATCCTAGCACTTTAGGAGGCCAAGGTGGGAGGATCATTTAAAGCCAAAAGTTTGAGATCAGCCTGGGCAACATAGACCTTTTCTCTTACAAAAAAAAAAAAAGTTAATAAAACTAATAAAATAGAAACTAATTTATAAACAAAAGGCTTAAAAGGGTATTTTACCACACTGTTCCGAATTCCAAATTATGATACTTAATACTACAAAATATAAATGTGAAGAATGGCTGCTTACATCATAAGAAAGGATTACTATTATTCCTTAAGGCAGTGGTTAAACTGTTTCTTAGAATTCTTCTCAAAGATACTTTTAACATGGTGAAATATTTTAAATTTAAATATAAAATATATTTTTAAACCAGGCCAGATATGGTGGCAGTGGCGCACATCTGTAATCCTAGCACTTTGGGAGACGGAGGTGAGAGAATTGCTTGTGTCCAGGAGTTTGCGACAAGCCTAGGCAACAACATAGCAAAACTTTGTCTCTACAAAAAAAAAAAAATTAGCCAGATGTGGTGGCGTATGCCTAAGCCCCAGCTACCCAAGAGGCTGAGGTGGTAGAATCACCTGAGTCCTGAAGGTCGAGGTTGAAGTGGCTGTGACTGTGCCACTGCTCTCTAGCCTGGGTGAGGGTGAGACCCTGACTTTAAATACATATATACATAAATGCATAAATAAAATATATAAATAAATATACTTGTAGTCATTTCAAAACCTATTCTGAACATACGTACATCATGCCTTCTTGTACTGTTAGGGTATCTACTGTGAGGCAAAAAATATGCTTTGTTTACATTACAACTTCTGGTAAAAAGGTTTCCGTTGGGAATAAGCAGCTGTGCGCTGTCTTTCTAAAACTTAGGTTTAAACACCTCGCTCACATAAGATGATACAAAAAAGAACACTGGCCAGGCATGGTGGCTCAACCCTGTAATACCAGCACTTTGGGAGGCTGAAGTGAGGGGACTGCCTGAGCCCACGGGTTTAAGAACAGCCTGGGCAACTTGGGGAGACCTCATCTCTACAATAAATAAAAAAAAATTAGCTGGGCGCAATAGCACGTGCCTGTAGTTCCAGCTACTTGGAAGGCTGAGGCAGAAGGATCACCAGAGCCCAACGGGTTGATGCTGGGGTGGCGGTGAGTGTGCCACTGCACTCCAGCCTGGGTGACGGAGTGAGACTCCAATTAAATAATAAAAAAAAAACCACTATTATATCACAACTATGGAACATTAAACACTAGTTTAGACTCAGCCCCTACTACTTTCATAACTCAGTACATACTACTTTCTTTCGCCCAAACTGGAGTGCAGTGGCCGCTCCCAGCCACTGCAGCCTCAAACTGCTGGGCTCCGGCGATCCTTCCGCCTCAGCCTTCCAAGTAGCTGGAACTACAGGCGTGCACTACCATGCCCAGCTAATTTTTGATTTATTGTAGAGAGATGAGGTCTGGCCAAGTTGCCCAGGCGGGTCTCGAACCCACGGGCTCAGGCAATCCACTTACCTCAGCCTCCCCAAGCGAGAAATTACAGGCTGAGCCACCGAGCCCGGCTTGTAGTACTTTAAAAACTAATGGTAATGTAATAACACCTTACAGTTTTAGTGCTTATTTTAAATGCAAGGTACTTTTTGCCTGGTATATTCATGAGAAATGCATGCAGTAGTGAGATATCATTTTCTCAACTTTGAAACAATACTTCCAATCATTCTTCAAGAGTCTAAAGCAGCCGGGTTCGGTGGCTCAGCCTGTAATCCCGCGCCTTGGGAGGCTGAGGTGAGTGGATTGCCTGAGCCCGCGGGTTCGAGACCCGCCTGGGCAGGCGAAACCTCATCTCTACAATAAATCAAAAAAATTAGCCAGGCGTGGTAGCGCGC
>CAUYQG010196122.1:0-23756 GCA_963574415.1 Tarsius wallacei
TTTCTTTTTTTTTTTTTTGAGTTGGAGTCTCACTCTGTCGCCCAGACTGGAGTGCAGTGGCCGCTCCTGGCCACCGCAGCCTCGACCTGCTGGGCTCCGGCGATCCTTCCGCCTCAGCCTTCCAAGTAGCTGGAACTACAGATGTGTGCTACCACGCCCAGCTAATTTTTTGATTTTTATTGTAGAGATGAGGTCTTGCCAAGTTGCCCAGGCGGGTCTCGAACCCGCAGGCTCAGGCAATCCACTCACCTCGGCCTCCCAAAGCACGGGATTACAGACTGAGCCACCGAGCCCGGCCTTTTTCCTTTTTCTGTTACATCAGTAAACATAGAATGTTCCACTTCTCAGAATTGTTTTTGGTAGATGGAGGTCAAGGTGTCCTTTTAAGAGTCCTCTTTTTGTTAGAACTTTTATTTTAATGCCCCAAATCTATCATTTTCTAGATGAAGGTTCATAGGCATATGGCCAGTGAGATGGGTATGTCTTGCTTTGAAATTTGGAGGGTATCTATTAGGTACAGTTTCAAGTATGTTTTCATTGAGTGATAAGATGCCTTAAAAAATGAAAATGAAAAATTAGTTGAAAAATCTAAGCAATTAAATACCCTCAGACCTAATGAAGAGCAAAGGCATTCTATTTTTAAAAAATTTTTGCAACTAATTTTGGTTTGTTTCTCTTGGTTAATTAGCTTCCTGCTCCCAAGGATTCTCCACAGCCTGTTGAGGAGAAAGTTGGTACCCTCACGAAGATTATAGAAGCCATGGGATTCACAGGACCTTTGAAATACAGTAAATGGGTAAAGTTGTTTCAGCTCTTCTCATTTTTCCTTTTAGGCTTTGTGCTTTCTGCCCATTGTAGAAGGTTTTTAAAAGCTTCTGCCTTGCTTGCTTGAAATTCATATATTATTTTGAGAACTTCTTCAATATGTCCCCATCCCCCTTAATACTTCCAAGTCAGATCAGCATATAATGTGTTGCTGAAATAATCCTTCAACCTGATCCCTTAGGTCTCACAGTAGCAGACATGGCAATAAGACTGGACTTTCCAGGTCCTTGCTACATGGTGTACTGTATAAATGACATCTGAGGGGTCAGATGAACTAGTGGTCTGATGGACAGCATTCTTAAGGAAGCATTGCTTTGATGAATCCATATTTATAAGGATTTTCACTGGGTTGTTGTAGTGATTTGCTTTACAATTTTGCTAACGAGTCTCTTTTATTAACTAAATATTTCCACAATTTATTGTAATTCTTATTATGGAGAGATATTTGCTAGCTCCTAGTTAACTCTTGGCTTAGCATATTATCTGTTAAAAAATAGTGGCTATAACTGAAGGAATGTCCTCTCTCCATCAGGTATATATTGTTCCTGGGCTTTTATAACATTACCTCTAACCAGTTAAAGTAATAAAACATTAGTAGTTCAGTTCTTCTCAGCTCACTTATCTCCTAGAACAGGTTGAGTGCATCCCAAATCAGAAAATCTGACCTCTGGCTGGGTGCGGTGGCTCCTACCTGTAATCCCAGCACTTGGGGAAGCTGAGGTAGAAGGATTGCTTGAGCCCAGGAGTTTGAGACCAGCCTAGGCAACATAGTGAGACCTCATCTCTACAAAAAATAACATAGTCAGACATGGTGGCATTTGCCTGTAGTCCCAGCTACTTGGGAGGCCGAGGCAGAAGGATCACCTGAGCCCAAAAAGTTGAGTCTCTGGTGAACTGTCATCATGCCACTGCACTCCAGTTTTGGCAACACAGTGAGACCTTGACTAAAAAAATAAAAGAAAAAAGATGAGAAAATTCGAAATTTAAAATGCTCCAAAATCTGAACCTTTTTGAATATTAGCATGTTGCTCAAAGGAAATGCTTATTGGAGCATTTTGGATTTTGGATTTTCAGATTTGGGATGCTCACCTAGTAAGTACAGTGTAAATATTCAAAAATTCAAAACACTTTTGGTCCCACACATTTCAGATAAGGGATATTCAACCTGTACTACCATATCTATCACTATTACAGGGATGCCTTTTAATGCCTTTCAGAGTTGTTAGAATATTGGGTAAGGCTAATCAATCATAAGTTATAAATCAAAGCAAGCTAACTACAAAGCAGTAGGGAAGACTTTCTAGAAGTGGTTTCTTATGATGTCTGGTTCTCTTCCTAGCAATTCTCACTATAGCAAATACAAGGAGGGAGGCCCTAAAAACCAGAATTTATTTATAAAAAATTGTGTATTTATTCTTACATTTTTAAACTTCAGTCACCTTCAGAGTACTCTCTGTTTGATGCTGTATACCTATTGCGATATTTTTTCCTCTGCTCAAAACAGTTGTTTTTAAACTTGTCAATTTTGATGCCTTTTAGTGCTTCTGCTGTTTTTGTTTCATCTCTTCCACATGAGCAAAATGTTTTCCTTGAGAACTTTTTTCATCCAGGGAAACAAAAAAAGAGTCCCTCAGGGTGAGAGCAGGTGAATGAGGAGGGTGAGGTATGGGGGCCATGTTGTTTTGATAAAAATCTGCTGAACACTCAGCGTGGTGTGGGTAGGTATGTTGCCATGGTGGAAGAACCATTCATCTGTTTACCACAACTCAGGACGTTTCTTCTGCATATCATATGCAACCTTCTCAAAACTTCCAGATAAAAACTTTGGTTGACCATTTATCTGAAGGAACAAATTCTGAGTGTACTGTAAGGGGCCTGCCCTCCAAAAGATAATTCCAGGCCGGGCTCGGTGGCTCAGCCTGTAATCCCAGCACTTTGGGAGATCGAGGTGAGTGGATTGCCTGAGTTCGCAGGCTCGAGATCCACCCGCGCAACTTGTGAGACCTCGTCTCTATAATAAATTTTTAAAAATGAGCCAGGTGTAGTAGTGCGCACCTCTGGTTCCAGCTACTTGGAAGGCTGAGGCAGAAGGATCGCCGAAGTCCAGCAGGTGGAGGCTGCAGTGACTGGGAGCATGCCACTGCACTCTAGCCTGGGTGACAGAGTGAGACTCCAACTAAAAAAAAAAAGATAATCCCAGTTTTTCTTGGTCTACCCTTGTATATGCTTCTTTCTACAATCTGTCTTTTACATGAATTCTATAAGGTGAACAGTGATTGCCCAAGCAGTTTGTTTTTAACGGGCTTTGAAAAGTATAGAAACAATAAGAGTACCTGCACGGTGAATATTTGTATACCCAGCCCTGAATTGTATCCCACAATTTTAAATAAAAATTAAAAGAGAAAAAAAAAAGTATAGAAAGCGTTTGATACCCTAAGGTTATTAAGTACCTTCTTAATCACCAAGGAAATATTAATTATATTCATTAAAGTCATATTTTTTACATCTTAATTCTTTTTTTTTTCTCAAGTTGGAGTCTTACTCCGTTGGCCAGGCTGGAGCACAGTGGCACTTTTCCTAGCCACTGCAGCCTGGACCTGCTAGGCTCAGGCGATCCTTCTGCTTCAGCCTTCCAAGTAGCCAGAGCTACAGGTGCGTGCTACCATGCCCAACTAATTGCTTGATTTATTGTAGAGATGAGGTCTCTCTATGTTGCCCAGGCTGGTCTCGAACCCGCGGGCTCAGGCAATCCTCTCGCCTCGGCCTCCCGAAGTACTGGGATTATAGGTTTAAGCCACCACGCCTGGCCAGTAGTTATAATTTTACATGTAGCATTTTCTTACTGATTTGAGTATTGTGAAATAAATATTCTTATTCATTATCTTTATGTAGCAATATCAGGTCAGATACGGACAACATTTACCAAATTCAGCTACATGCCATAGAATAGGTATTTTCCATATTAGCAGTAAGCCAAAAAGTTATTCCTCTTCTGAAGGACATTGACAAACTGGAATGTATTCAAAAGTAGCCAGTGAGCCTTGTGAAAGTTTCAGAAACTGAGTTGATAAAGAATGGTTGAAGGAAAGAGGGATGCCTAGTCTGGGAAAGAGGAGACATGATGGTTCTTCTCAGGTATTTGAGGGGCGAAAGTGAAAAAAAAAAGACTTAATCTGAGGTACTCCAGTAAGTGGAATAATGTTTACTATATGTTACATGATGCAGTTCAATGAAACACAAAAATTATAACACCAAGAATTGTCCTCCAGTGGGATAAGTAGCCTTACAAGGTCATTGGACTTGTTTGAACAGGGGCCCAGATGGTTGACTGTGTATCAAGAATGCTGTAGAAAGAATTTCAGTACAGAATAGAAGGTTCAAATGACTAAAAAGCCCCTTCCAACTCTCAAATAGCTGTTAGCGCATGCCTTTTAATTTATTTATTTATTTCATTTTTGAGCCAGAGTCTCACTGTTGCCCAGGCTGGAGTGCAGTGGCGTGCTTACGGCCACCACAGCCTTGACCTTGTCTCTCATTGCTGAATATCACTACGGTCACCCTCAAAGTACTCCCCTTGGGAAGCTATGCACCAACGCCTGTGCCTAGCCTACCCAGCAAAGCAGTTTGGGAACTCTTTTCCTGGAAAGGCCATCAGAACTATCGTTGTGTTACCTTTGATGTCCTGAATGTTATTAAATGTATTCCTTTTTTTTTTTTTTAGATTGGAAAATATAGTTTATTTAAAAAATAAATTGGAGAGAGAGCAGATTCACCTCCCCAAGGTAGGGGAGAGTGCAAGCTTTTTTACTAGTTTGTTTTCATCTTGTAGGATGGTACAGAATGCTTCAGTTAGTGGGAGAACGAATTTTTGTTTCCTAAAGCTGTTCAAGGTGCTTCTCTTTTACTCAAGTAGACGGATGAAGTCTTCCAAAGTTGGAATGAAAAAACACCTGAAACTTATTCAAAGTCCAGAACAATTTGTATTGACTGGTTGGAAATTTAGCCTACCCACCCTCTTAACTATGTTAGTACATGATTCTTTTTATTTTTTAATTTTTTTATTATAAAGATGTGGGGTACAATTCAGGGTTAAGTATACAAAACGCATGATTCTTAAAGAGGTACTTTCCTCGAGTTATTATTTCCTTTCCCTGTGTGCTGGTCTTAAGGGACTTGCTTTAGAGATTTGTCCAGGAAAATGGCTCACCCAAGTATAAAGGCTTGGCATTGCTGCAGGAAAAGTGAAGAACTATAAAATGCTCCTGGTGGCCACAGCATGAGCACTGCATAAATACACTGGCCAATCTGGTGAAGTCTCCATTAATTTTAATGAATGCTTTTTACAAACATGTTGTGGGGGAAAGCTTCCTTCTCAAGGAAAGACTTGGGCCTTGGAGACAAATCGGCTTTTCCTTAAGAAAGTGATTAATTATGAACCTAGAGAACTTCATATATAGCAATCTGAAGGATATTAGAAGGTAAAAAAAATAAATGGGTGATTAGGAATTTTAGTTAAAATTATATATTTGTCTATAGTTGATCTAAGTCATAAGCTCCATGAGGGCAGGGATTTTTGTCTCTCTTGTTTACTCTCTATTCTCAGCATCCAGATCAGTGCCATGTACTGCGTTAGGTACTCTGTAAATTACTGGACGAAGTGAAGAGCTAGGACAGATGTCCTGAACTCCCTGTTTCGAGGATAGGAATAGGCCTGTGAAGGCCAAAGTATTAGGATAATTATGTCATAAATATATCATTAGTTTGGTGATGGTACAGACCAGTGCTTTCCAAGATGTGTATTTTGGTCTTCTAAGAACTGTAGGTATTAAAGTTAAGCAGGCTTCTTTTTTTTTTAATCTGTTGATATGGTGAATTATGCTGATTGATTTGCCAATGTTGAATCATCCTTGCATTCCGCGGATAAATTCTACTTGATTATGATATATTATCCTTTTAAAAATATTGATGGATTCAATTTCTTTTTCTTTTTTCTTTTTTTTTTTTTTGAGTCAGGATCTCACTCTGTCACACAGGCTGGAGTGCAGTGTAACAATCGCAGCTCACCACATCCTCGACTTCCTGGGCTCAGATGATGCTTCTGCCTAAGCCTCTTGAGCATTGGGACTACAGGCTACCATGTCCAGCTAATTTAAAAAATTTTTTTAAGTCGGGCTCAGTGGCTCAGCCTGTAATCCCGCACTTTGGGAGGCTGAGGTGAGTGGATTGCCTGAGCCTGCGGGTTTGAGACCCGCCTGGGCAACTTGGTGAGACCTCATCTCTACAATAATCAAAAACGAGCTGGGCGTGGTAGCACATGCCTGTAGTTCCAGCTACTTGGAAGGCTGAGGTGGAAGGATCGCCGGAACCCAGCAGGTCGAGGCTGCAGTGGCTGGGAGTGGCCACTGCACTCCAGTCTGGGTGACAGAGTGAGACTCCACCTCAAAAAAAAAAAAAAAATTTTTTTTTTTGCATAGATGAGGTCTCCCGATGTTTTCCAGGTTGGTCTCAAACTCCTGGGCTCAAGCAGTCCTCTCGCCTTAGCCTCCCAAAAGCGCTGGGATTATAGGTGTGAGCCACCGTGCCTGGCAGATTCAGTTTCTTATACATTTTGTTAAGGAATTTTGCATCTATGTTCACGATTACTATGGTTCTGTAGTTTTCTTTTTCTCTAATAACTTTGGTTTTGATATCAGGGCAACACTGGCCTCATAGAATGAGTTGAGAAATGTTCTCTGCTTTTATTTCTGGCAGAGTTTCAGGCATACCTACGGCCACCCCAGTGTTGACCTGCTGGGCTCCGGTGATCCTTCCGCCTCAGCCTTCCAAGTAGCCGTAACTACAGGCGTACTCAGCCAGCCCGGCCTGGTATCACTTTTTAGATGTTTAGTAGAATGCTCTAGTGATGCCATCTGGTCTGGAGTTTGCATTGTGGAAAGGTTTTTAACCACAAATCTTACTTCTTTATTAAATACAAAAAGACTATTCATCTTATTTGTTTGTTTGTTTGTTTTGAGTCAGGGTCTTACTTTGCTGCCCAGGCTAGAGTGTAATGGCACAGTCATGGCTCACCGCAGCCTCAAACTACTAGGTTCAAGTGATCCTCTCACCTCACCCTCTGGAGTAGCTGGTGTCACCATCACTCCTGGCTATTTTTTTTAATCTTTTGTGGAGACAAGGTCTTGCCGTGTTTCCTTGGCTGGTCTTGAATTCCTATGGAGCCTCAGCCTCCCAAAGTGCTGGGATTACAGGCATGAACCTATTGATTTATTCTGAGCTTTGGCAGTTTGTCTTTCAAGGAATTTATCCATTTCATCTAAGTAATCACATTTATTGGCCTAAAGTTGTTCATAATAGTCCCTTGTTATCTTTTTTTTTTTGAGTGGGAGTCTCACTGTTGCCTGGGCTGGAGTGCAGTGGCGTGCTCACAACCACCGTAGCCTCAAGACTGCTGAATTCAGGTGATCCTTCTACCTCAGCCTTCCTAGCAGCTGGAACCACAGGCATGCACCACCATGCCCAGCTAGTTTTTTTGATTTACTGTAGAGATGAAGTCTCTCCAAGTTGTCCAGGCTGGTCTTGAACCCCTGGTCTCAGGCAATCCTCTTGCCTCAACCTCCCAAAGTGCTGGGATTACAGATGTGAGCCACCATGCCCAGCTCTTGTTATCTTATTAATGACTTTAAGATATGTAGTGATGTCCTCTGTCTGATTCCTGGTATTAGTAATTTATATCTTCTCTGTTTTTTGTTTGTTTTTTCTTGATCAGTCTGGCTATAGGTTATCAATTTTATTGATATTTTTAAAGAAACAGCTTTGACTTCTTTTATTTTTTGTATTATTTTTCTGTTATTGATTTCTACTCCTTTTTTTTAGATTAGAAAATATAGTTTATTTAAAAAGTAAATTAGAGAGAGAGACAGACAGACAGACAGACAGAAGGGATTCACCTTCCCAAGGCAGGGAAGGGAGCCAAAGCCAGGAAACATGGCAACAGCCACAGCCCAAAGAGCACATGGCCACACCAGAGTGTAGTAAGACAGTGACCTGATTTCTACTCTTTATGACATTTTTTTCTGTTTGCTTTTAGGTTTAATTCGCTTTTCTTTTCTAGTGTTTTACCATAGATTTTGTTTAAATTTGTGCTTCTAATGCTTAGTTACTCCCTAGATAGGCATTATCTGATTTCTACTTGGTATATGTTCTGTTTTCTCCTATGTAAGCGTTAGACTACTGTGTAGTTTTAGTCTTGAAAACATGACAACCCTCAAGGTAGCAAATAGAAAAATCTCAATTACAGAGACATAATCCTTCCTCAATTTGTTATGGGTATTTCTGCCCATCAAAGACACTATTGTTTTGACTCTAGAGAATATAGAGAAATATGAATATTATGTAGTATTGGGTGCAGTGTATCCTTGATGACTTTGAATCTTAATGTAGTTCTATTGAATTCTAGATTGGTTTTTCTTCTGTTGCTGTACCATTCCCAGTCTGCACATTTGTTGTTGGTCTGTACATATTTGGATCTGTACCTTTCCCTGTCATCTTAAGAAAAAAATAAGCTTCTACAAATCTTTTCTTGATATGCTAATTTATTTAGTTATATCCTTAATAGAATATTTTGTAAGTCCTTAAAAGTCCTGTTCTATGACACTGAGCGGTTCTTCAGACCCACAATTCAACTCTTAGGAATTTATTTTTCATTTTTAGGTTTACCTTTTTAAAGGCATAATTTATATACACTAAATGTAAATCTTAAGTACATTTCAGTGAATCAATTAAAACCGTCACTCACATCAAGATCCTATGAAAATTCTTAGTGCTTTCTGAATAGTAAAAGATTGATCCTTCTACTATATTTTACATTCATTAGAAACGCTTATTTATATATTCAGTGTTCTGTTAATCAGCAAACTATAAAACTAAAGAAAATATAGAAAAGACGATATCCCCTTCCCAAGATTTAAAGAATAGATACTAGTGCCCCAAGGAAAAATAAAAGGTTTGAGGGTTTTTGTTTGAATTTGGTTAAAGAATGGTTTAAAGGGTTTCAGATTATAAAGAGTTAATGTGGATAATGCTGAACAGTGGTTTAAAAGCTCAAATTTGGTGAAATGGGTTTGAATTAAAGAAGAAATTTTATTTAGATATTGAATAAACGCTTTTTGGAATTTTCATCCTGCAGTTCTAAAATGTGAAAATTGTGTGAACTTTCTATGAAAAGAAAAAAAATTATATTGGTTTAAATTGCCTAGAAACAGGTTTGGACCCTTCCTTGTAGTTGAAGAACTAAGATTCTGTGATACATGTGTAATGGCTCTGAATATCCACTTGGTTCTGTCTTGAGTTTTGTTTTATTCTCTTTGTCTAGAAGATTAAGATTGCGGCCCTGCGCATGTACACTAGCTGTGTGGAGAAAACTGACTTTGAGGAATTCTTTCTAAGTAAGTTACTGTTTGACAGTTCTGAATAGAAAATGAATCTACTTTTCACTTTTCTAGTTTTGTTTTAATATGATAGTTTTCTTAAGTCATTAGTGAAACAGATTTTCCTACACAAAGTGTATATAAACTATTTTTTTCTGTAATCATTTTTTTTGTAAATTCTTTTTTTTTAGAGATGGTATCTTGCTATGTTGCCCAAACTGACTCAAGTGGTCCTCCTGCCTCAGCCTCTGAGTAGTTGGGATTGCAGACATGTACCAACATGCCTGACTATTTTTAAATTTTTAATAGAATAAGCAAAGACAAAAATAATCCTATAAATGAAACATTTTAACAATTTGGCAAAAAAAAAAAAAAAAAAACCCTAAAAATTTGTCTAGTACTTTGATATTGTCATCCCCCTTGTCTACGTGCATCTTTTTACATGAGAGTACTCCATAGTAAATATATCTTGTTTTACATTCTGGATGTTTTACTTAGTATTTTAACATGATCTTTCGGCCAATCATTTTTCTTCTGTTTCTAGTTTTTAATTGCTTTTGTTAATCCTGGAATAAGTGTCAATATTTTTCTTCTTTCTGTTAAAGAACTGTTGAGTCAAGAGGCACACATAATTTTATTATTTGTACCCCACTGGGAAATTGCTTTCCAAAGGAGTTTTACTGGTTTAGACTATCACAAGCAGTTGATTATATCAATATAATATTCATTTTGATGCCATAAGCCATTGTAGTTATTTAAAAAGTTAATTAAAGCAGCTATTTGTAAAGTTATTGGAAGAGCTTAAGCCATTTCCAGTGCCACAGATTTTGGAAGGAAATGTGTGCCATGTACTTCTATGGTAATGGTCACATACTCAAAGCAGCAAACACCTAACTATGTACACTTGATATCTTTCTCTGTCAACAAATATTTATATACAATTATGTTAATAACAATGAAATAAGAAAGCTAGATGCAGTTTTGATTATCTAATAACTATTTTAGTTTTTAAAAATCAAATACAAGTTGTTTATTATCTTGGTAGATTGACATTAGAAACTTGAAATACCATATTGAATTGTAATTCCAATTTAGTGTCTGCCTTGCATTTCTTATTTATTCATAGCCAAGAAAGAAAACATTCTTAGTTCTTTGTTAACTTCTAACAATTTCTTATTTTAGGAGAAAGTAGTCCAAAATGAGAAAATAGCCTTTCTCTGTCTGATGAAATTATTAATAGTAGAAGCTGTTTTTTTCTTAAGTGCTTTCTTGAATCCATGTGCTAAGTATTTTTCATCAGATCTTTTTAAAACCTTATTCTTAGATATCTACTTAATATTTGATTCAATAATTAACTCAGAAATTTATTAGAACTATTTTGAAAGGATGTTTACTAGCTATCTTTCTTAACCAACTCCTCATTATTGAAGGTTCTTGAGTTAATATTGTAATATTGAGTAATAAATCTTAAAAAAATTTTTTTGAGTAGGCATCTCACTCTGTTGCCCAGACTGGAGTGCAGTGGCACGCTCATGGCCACTGCAGCCTTGACCTGCTGGGCTCAGGTCATCCTTTACCTCAGCCTTCCAAGTAGCTGGAACTACAGGTGTGTGCCACCACGCCTGGCTAATTTTTTGATTTATTGTAGAGATGAGGTCTCGCCATGTTGCCCAGGCTGGTCTCGAACCTGCTGACTCTGGCAATTCTTTTGCCTTGGCCTCCCAAAGTGCTGGGATTACAGGCAAGAAAAATTTTTTTAAGTTTTATTTTTTAAATAGAGAGGAGGTCTCACTATGTTGCTCAGGCTGGTCTTGTATACCTAGGCTCAAGTGATCCTCCCTCCTCAGCCTCTCAAAGTGCTGGGCAGACATGAGCCACCGTGCCTGGCCCCATAAGACTATTTTTACATATTTAATATACCATGTTTCAATTTATAGCCTGTTGTAAACTACTTTAAAAACTTAAGAAAAGTTTATAAAGGTCCTAACTGTTATATACTACTAGCTCACATAGTATGCTTTTACATTTGTCTCTTTTAGGTGTTATAAAACCTTGTGTGATAGGAAGGACTTGTATTATTGTTTTCATTTTTGTTTTGTTTTGTTTTCAGAAAAAAACAAATGAGTCTTAAAGAGTCCAAGTGACTCACCTATGTGCTTAACCAAGCCTTGACTTGAACATGTATTTTCTGGTTTAAAATACAGGCATTTTCTTTTTCTTTTTTTGAATTGGGGCTACCCAGACTGGCATTTTATAGGGGCCCATTCAAGAGGCTGACAGGCATGTTGTTTACTCACAAACATATTGTGCGTAAACAACTAATAGTTACACAATCTTCATGAAATATCACCTGCCTCACTCTTAGTAGTAGCAGGGACTATAGGCGTGTGCCACCACACCCAGCTAATTTTTTGACTTTTTGTAGAGATGAGGTCTTGCTATGTTGCCTAGGTTGGTCTCGAACTCATGGGCTCAAGCAGTCCTCCTGCGTTGACCTCCCAAAGTGCTAGGATTACAGGCATGAACCACCATGCCCCATGGGATTTTTCTACTATGACATATTTCCTATGAATGAATATAACTGCAAATTAGAAATTATAATCAGCCGGGCGTGGTGGCTCAGCCTATAATCCCGCGCCTTGGGAGGCTGAGGTGAGTGAATTGCCAGAGCCCGCGGGTTCGAGACCCACCTGGGCAAGTTGGTGAGACCTCATCTCTACAATAAATAAAAAAATTAGCTGGGTGTGGTGGTGCGTGCCTGTAGTTCCAGCTACTTGGAAGGCTGAGGCGGAAGGATCACCAGAGCCCAGCAGGTCGAGGCTGTGGTGGCCAGGAGCGGCCACTACACTCCAGTCTGGGCGACGAAGTGAGACCCCAACTCAAAAAAAAAAAAAAAGAAATTATAATCTGTCTTAATATTTTTCGTATTTTATTATATTTAAATAAGAATTACCTCCATGTTCTATTTGCATTGGACACTGATGTTTATATGTACTATAGTGTGCACATCTCACAGCTTTGTCTTTCAAAAGCCTTTGTCTTTGAAGTAATTACTTAGGGAAGCAGTACATTTTTTGGTGACACTGTTTTTACTTTGGGTTAAGACCTATAGCACCCGCTGGGTGCGGTGGCTCATGCCTGTAATCCCAGCACTTTGGGAGGCAGAGGCAAGAGGATTGCTTGAGCTCAGGTGTTTGAGACCAGCCTGAGCAACATGGCGAGAACTTGTCTCTACAATAAATCAAAAAATTAACCAGGCATGGTGGCGCATGCCTGTGGTTCCAGCTACTTGGAAGGCTGAGGTGGAAGGATTACCTGAGCCCAGCAGGTCAAGGTTGTGGCGGCTATGAGCGTGGCACTGCACTCCAGCCTGGGCGACAGAGTGAGACTCCAACTCAAAAAAAAAAAAAAAAAAACCCTGTACTTTGGTAGGCGGAGGCAAGAGGATTGCCTGAGCCCAGAGGTTCGAGATCAGCCTGGGCAACTTGGGCGAGACCTTGTCTCTATCATAAATCACAGAATTAGCCAGGCATGGTGGTGCGTGCCTGTGGTTCCAGAGTCTTGGAAGGCTGAGGCAGAAGGATCACCTGAGCCCAGCAGGTTGAGACTGCAGTGGCTGTGAGCATGCCACTGCATTCCAGCCTGGGTGACAGAGTAAGACTCCAATTAAAAAAAAAAAAGACTTATAGCATGTTCATTTGTATTATATTTCACTGTGGTCCATCTTTGACATCTGAGGCTAGATTAAGTTTTAAAATCATACCAAAGTGGTTCCAAACTGGGTCTAGTGAATAAAAAGGGAGCAAATCTGGAACATACTATCTGGAGGCAGAAGGTGAAAATTATCTGTAAAATAATGAGACTGACTTTTTTGGATTCTAAAGAGTAGGCCAGACAGATTTGCAATAAGAGCTATATATATATATATATATTGCTTCCCAAGATTACACCTTTATTTATTATTATTATTATTATTATTATTTTGAGTTGAGATCTTATTCTGTTGTCCAGGCTGGAGTGCAGTGAAACGATCATGGCCCACTGAAGCCTCAACCACCTGGGCACAGACGATCCTTTCACCTCAACCTCCCAAGTAGTTGGGACTATAGGTGTGTGCCATCCCGCCTGGCTAATTTTTAAATTTTTTGTAGAGACAGGGTCTCGTTATGTTGCCCAGTCTGATCATGAACTCCTGGGCTCAAGCAATCTTTTCACCTCTGCATCCCGAAGTGCTGGGATTCCAGGTGTGAGCCACTGAATCTGGCCAGATTACACCTTTGAACTGGTCATGACTCACTTGGTATTTTAGTGCTTAACTTTCAGAGTTCTGAAAATTTATTAAAGAGAGCCTCAGGTTAGCTGACTGGTGTTATCCTCACCCTTCTCCCTCCAATAAAAGTGAGGCTGGTGCTATTTCATGAAAATTGTATAAGAATGAATTGTATACTCACAATATGTTTATGAGTAAACAGTATACCTGTCAGCCTCTTGAATGGGCTCCTATAAAATGCCAAAGCTATGTGCTCTGTCATCTCAGAGCTAAAGTGTTCAAAGGTTACATAGTCTCTGTCATCTTAGAGCTAAAGTGTTAAAGGGTTTAGACCCCAAGAGCTAGATGTTGGAGTTCTGAGTAGTAAGATACCTTAACAGCCTGTTGTTGTTCCTGAGGTGTTCTGATTATGGTTTTTGCCTGTATGAGTGTGCTGCATTGTTGAGTATACAGCAGTTTGCTGACTGGTTTTTTGGTGATTAGCTCTACTTTGAAGAGCATTTTGGAGCAGAGGTGCTTGTGTTTAATTGCATGCTGCTGTCTGCAGACTGCTTTGTCTTTAGCCCTTGAGACTAGAGACTTTGGAGAAGAGTAAGTTCTGACTCAGTGATTGAGGTTTATCACCTTACGATGTAGCCTTGAATAATTAGTGAGGTTTTCAAAGATAATTTAGGCTGGGTCCAGTGGCTCATGTCTGTAATCCCAGTGGGACTTGGGAGGCTAAGGCGAGAGGATCACTTGAGGCCAGGAGTTGAGGACCAGCCTGGGCAACATAGTGAGACCCTATCTCTTAAAAGGCAAAATTAAGAATCTGGCCGGGCTCGGTGACTCAGCCTGTCATCCCAGCACTTTGGGAGACCAAGGCGAGCAGATTGCCTGAGCCTGTGGGTTCGAGACCAGCCTGGGCAACTTGGTGAGACCTCATCTCTACAATAAATAAAAAATTAGCCAGGTGTGTGCCTGTAGTTCCAGCTACTTGGAATGCTGAGCCGGAAGAACCGCTGGAGCGTGCCACTGCACTCCATCCTGGGCAAAGGAGTGAGACTCCAACTCAAAAAAAAAAAAATAGAATTTTAAAAAAGGTAGTTTAAACTCTACTAAATAATTCACAGAAAAACAACAATAATGAATCTTTATTGAGTAGCTATTAATACTAGCCATCTTGCTAAACGTTTTACAGGCCTTTTCCCATGTAATTCTCACAATAACCTTATAATGTCGATTAACTTGTTCTTCCTAGTTTTTTTTTTTTTTTTTTTTTTTTTTAGTTGGAGTCTCACTCCTTCGCCCAGGCTGGAGTGCAGTGGCACACTCATGGCCACCCCAGCATTGATCTGCTGGGCTCCTGCGATCCTCCTGCCTCAGCCTTCCAAGTAGCCGGAACTACAGGCACACCCTATCACACCTGGCTGATTTTTTATTTACTGTAGAGACAAGGTCTCGCCAAGTTCCCCAGACTGGTCTCTAATCCACGGGCTCAGGCAATCCACTTGCCTCGGCCTCCCAAAGTGCTGGGATCACAGGCTGAGCCACTGAGCCCAGCCTATTCTTCCTATTTTTACAGAAAAGAAAACCAAGGCACTGGGAGACTAAGTAACTTTACTTAGTAAAGTAAGTGAGTGGTAGAGTCAAGATTTTGAATCAGGCAGTCAGACCCCACATGAATAACTGTTAATACTGCCTCCTTGTAACAGTAATAAGTTATTTAATTTTATCGCACTTGGTGTTGAGAAAGTAAGTGTCTAACTTCAGAAAAGAAAGCACTGGATGTGCATTGGAGCAAGAGTGATCATGGCAAAAGACTATGGCAGGTTTTAACTCTGAAATGTTTACACACATTTCATTGAGCTGAAGAATCTCCTGTATTTTTGTGTAGCTCACAATCAACATTCATTGGTCTTACTTTTTAGAGCTTTACACTGTGGGTTTCTCTTCTGACCCTAGTAGATATAGGGACTCAGTCATACGCCAGCTCTCTTCTTATCCTCATCCCTGAGGTGACCCTCAGAGGGGAAATTGTGACCTGTGTCCAGGTGCTGGCCTGTCTATCTGTCGGTGCTTTCCATCCCAAGAACTGATTCCTTCTCTGAGAACATTGGAAAGTCTCCTGGAGGCTGCTGAAAAGCTTTGATGGAGAGGGAGCAATTGAACAGATTGTCCTTTAGAAGCAGCCAAATTTCATTTTCCAGATTGAAAGACAGACTTCCAAGAAAACTTTTCTTTTTAATGTTTTGTTCTAGCATCCAAAAAAGACCCAACTTCAGATCCGGGCTTGAGAATTTCTCAGGGCTATTCTTGTTCTAGGTGGAGGGTGGTTGGCTCACTCTCAGATGGCATGTGTCTTAATAACTGTATGACTGGCCAGGCCAGCCTTCACTTCCCTCCTGCTGGACTCTGAGAGGAAGTCCACTTGACAGCTGCTGGGCACCACCCAGCAAGCTCACCAGAATATTTTGGTGTCACTTTGTAACAGACCTGGATTCAAACCCCAGCACTGCTGTTAGCTTGTTAATATTGTGGCTGTCCGCAAGTTACTTAACTTTTTGAGTCTGTTTTCTCATCTCTAAAATGAGGATTATAATGCTTCCTTCCAGGGTTAAAGGGAGCAATAAGTGAGATAATGTATTGCCATGACTAACAGTGGGCCTGGCATGTAGCATGGGCCCTTAGTGATTGTTAGTTTCTGATATTAGTATTAGAGCGGTGGTTAGAGTAACAATTAAGAACACATTGTCTAGAATCAGGCAGCTCTAAATTGATCCCAGGTGTCTTGTTTCACAGTTTTGTGACCTTGAGCAGCAGTTGTCTTAATTTTTCTGAGTCAGTTTTCTCAACTGTCAAATGGGAATAATGTTAATACCCACCTCAGGCTTGTTGGGAGGATTTTTTGAGCTAGTGAACATAAAGCACCTATTCTGCTCTCTGGCACATAGTCAGCCCACACTGAATTACAGCCTTTTATCATTAGGGTACTGTGAATGTACTTCACAGGGACCTTACTCTGGGTTTTATCTGCCCGTGACCTCTGTTATCATTTATACATTATATAACTCAATGATTGCTGAAAGACAGACGACAGCACTTCTTTCTTGAATCATTGCTCCAAAGGACAGATTCCAGCAAATGGACCAAAATTCCCCACTGATTCTCTTTTTTCTTCTTCTTGTTCCAACTTTTCTCCCTGTCATGTAATAAGGAGGGCACATTCAGTGGGGGACTCCTCACCCTGCCAGAGGCGTTTCTCAGAGAGCTGGGAATTGGGGCTTGGATATCTGAGCACAGACCTTATTTGTGGGATCTGAAGCCACAGTGAGGCATCTCTCGGCTTTGTCATTTCAGTGGATGATGAACAGCCTTTCATTAGCTATGGGCACCTTTCCTATTCAGCTGCAGGTACCTGGAGCCCCACTTTTTTCTCCTGTTCATTTCCTTTGGGCAAATCATTCAGCATACCCATGTTCATAGCACACTGGATCACCTTAAAGAAAGAAGATAGGAAAAGGAGACGAGGAAGACCTAAATTTCTCAGTGGGGCCCAAATGAAAAAAGTAAAGGAGTGTTTGGCTTTCAGAATTCGAGTCCACGAAGGGGAAATATGTAGACTTCCATGGAGGTTGGAAAGAACCATAGAGGCCATCTAGGCCACATTACACAGAGTGAAAAAACTGAGATTCAGAGGAGAGAAGTATTTGTCTAGGCCACACAATAAGATGGTAACAAGGTGGAGCTAGAAGGCTGATGGTCTAGATTCATTGCCCTTCTTTTTTTCTTTTATTCCTGGCAAGGTATGATTTAATGCTCTTTTAGACCACAGTCTTGCCCTTTGGTTCCACTGACCTTTTTTGCAGTAGTGTAATCAGAGAGCACTGTAAGTGCCACACATTGTAGTTGAACAAAGGCCTACCGATATTTAAAATATAGTCAGCATGCGTTCTCTAAACCCTCACATACTTACATTTTATTGTTATTTTCTAGGATGTCAGATGCCCGATACATTCAATTCATGGTTTCTTATAACTCTACTTCATGTCTGGTAAGTGAGCAATTTAAGTGAAGTCACCAAATGTATTTTTTAAAACACTGCTGACTTGTAGGGTATAGCCTTCAGCAGGACTGATTATATGAAATGGCAATTGTTCAGGCATTAAAAACCGTTCTTTTAATTTTAATAACTGGTGTCTTGAAGCACATTTTTATTAAAGGTCAAAGCATAGGCCCAGAAAGAAACTAATATTTGTAGGAGTTTTTCAAAGGATACCTAACCCAATGAACAATGCTATCAGTATCTCTAAGAGACTGTATGAGCTTGGATGGAAAGTTCTCTCCTTTGGCTGTTTTAGGAAAGTTCACATTTACGTAAAAGTGGTTTGAATTGTGAGAATTCGTGGTCATTTTCATCGCTGGTCATCAGAAACCTATAACAAATTATAGCACTGACATTTACGCCTGTTCCTCTAAAATGTGCATACAAGTTAGAATCGTGCCAGGTTTGTTGCATGTAAAAATATTTAACACCTTAAACAGTATATTTTTTCTTCAGCTGTGAAGTAAGTAGCCAAAAATATCAATTTTTCACCTAATGTTACACAGTATTAAAGGTCAGAGGGATATAGGAGAGTTGTTGAAGTGGGGGTTGGGGAATGTATTTGTTGAACTGCCAGATCTTGGGAAAGTAAATTCTGGAGAACTGAGTTTACTACTTTGACCATAGTGAGTATCTGAGGAATGTGGGGAATGGCTGCCCTGTCAAAAGGACCCTTGTTTGAGACTGCCTTCAGCTGAGCCTTTGCATCACAGAACTGACTACTATATTAAGACTTTTTGGTTTTGATCACCTCTGAAATATTTCTTCCTCTGTACTCAAATAGTCACACTGAGTTTGGCCTAGGGGCTTAAGGTAGCAGTTTATTTTATGCTTTTTCTAAGCAATAGTTCATTGAGTGCACACTATGTCCTGGGAACACTGTGAGAACTAGGGATAGTTCTCAAGAAGCTCACAGTCTAGTGAGGGAGAAAAATCAGAATGGCTAAGTTACATAATATATATAAGTAAGGAGTGCTTATAGAGGAGGCTGCACCCATCGAAACCCTTGCTAATTCTACCCATTTGTTCTTTGAAATGTGCCATGTGTTTTAGTCAAGCAGGCGAGAAGGCACTGTCTTACGGGCAGAGGTTAAGGAAGAGGACTCAGGGAGGGAAGCTGATATGTATTCAGGGAAAAATTGCTTTTTCAAGAGGAGAGGACTGCAGAGGTGGCACTGTAAAATTACTCACTGGAAAGGTGGGAGGGTTGAGCAAAGGCTAGGCTGTCCCCGGAGGAGCTGAAAGATAATATTCAAAGCCCGTATGAAAGACTCTTTATTGCCCATATAGCTAGAGGTATCAGAGTGTTAGAGGAAGTGGATGGCAAACTAAAATATATAACCCCTGTGACCACATCCCAAGGTCAATACCTGACTAGTAGCAGCAGGGAGAACCTTGAAATTACTTGTAGCTTTTTAAAGTTTCCAAACTGTGCCTGCTGAGTCTTCCTTGCTGAGGCTGGTTTCTCAGAGGAGTGGGGTATACCACTACCACTTATGTGGAGGAAGGTTGTCTGCTTCAGATATACACCTGGTCTCCCTTCCATTCTTCCTCTCCCTTAGTTCTGGTGGTCTGCAGACTTTGCTAGAATGAATCAGTAGCTTTTCAGTTTGAATCAGCAAACTCCTACTGAGGACCTACTGTGTGTTCAGGGCCATGAACCACTGGAGAGAGGGATATGACATGGTCTGTACCTTCTCGTGGAAGGAAAACAGACTTGAAGCCCAATTGCCTATAATGGATGACAGTCAAAGCAGTGCTGTGCCTAAGGCACAAACATATGCCGTAGAAGTACAAGAGGTATAACTAAATCCATTTGGTGGGAGTGAGGGAGTGTTGAATAAAGAGTGGCTCTGCGGTAGAGGTGACACTTGAGATGCACCAGGAGAGTGAGTAGAATGTTTGTCAGAGAAAGAGAGGACGTTTCATGTTGAGGGACTATCAGGAGCAAAAGATAGAACATGTACAAGAACACAGAGTATTTGAAGGAAGCCAGTTGTCTGGTGTGTCTGGTTCAGGTTTATGGAGGAATGCATTAGAAGGGTCACCAGAAAAGTAGTTAGTTAGGGCCCAGTTGTGCTGTGATTCTCTAAGAATTGGAGAACTCTTTCATTTGAGGGATAGAGGGTATGAGGAGGAATTATGTCTCCATCCCAAGTCTGTGGAGAAGCTCCAGTAGGGTAACAGAGGGATAGCCACATCCAAAGTTACAGGACACAGTGGACTTGCCAGAGATGTGAGGATTGAAATACTTTTTGGAGGAGGTGGTAGTTGAGGGAGAGGTGGGAAGTCTTAGAAAACAGTCATAAAAGTAGAAATAAACCCCCACCAAAGCAAAGCAAAACAAAACAAACCCCTGATAAACAAAAATAACCTGGTGCCTGACTTTTCAGAATGCTTGCTTGGGTTCCTAAGGGTGATGGTTCCCTATGACTCTTAGAATAGAGACAGGATTTCTCACATCCGGTTGGTTTCCTGGAGGAAGTGTTGAGGTTTCACTTATCCTGTCTGCCTTTTCTAGTTCGTTTTTCCATGGATTGGGATTTAGGACTGGGATGCCCTCCAGTTCCTAGAGGACCCTTATCGGGTATGTATTCATGGGAGCTTGCAGCTGCAACGACTATGCTGCAATGACTATGTTCATTGTCTTTGCAGAACGAGATTAGTATTAACTGTGGCTGCTGAAAAATGCTGAGAAAGGCTTCTGTGTGCTCTGTCCAGCATCCCCACATGGACTTGATAAAAGCAGGCCTCCTCCTCCATTCTCTATCTTGGCCAGGGGCATTGTGCTCACACCAGAAACCTAGGAACTCTCTTTGATTTTCCCTCATCTCCCTTCACCTGGTCAGACCAAACACCTAACTGAAAACTTTTTTTTTTTGAGTTGGAGTCTCAGTCCGTCGCCCAGGCTGGAGTGCAGTGGCACACTCACAGCCACGCTAGCGTCGACCTGCTGGGCTCCGGTTATCCTTCTGTCTCAAACTTCCAAATATCCGGAATTACAGGCGTGTGCTACCACCCCTGGCTAATTTTTTTTTTTGGTATTCTTTATTTATGTATGGCTTGCAAATATTTTGTTTTTCTGTTCTATGAGTTGTCTCTTTACTCTCTGGATGCTAATTTTTTATTTATTTTAGAGATGAGGTCTCGCCAAGTTGCCTGGGCTGGTCTGGAACCCGTGGGCTCAGGCAGTCCACTCGTCTTGGCCTCCCAAACTGCTGGGATTACAGGCTGAGCCATCAAGCCTGGCCTTATTAGAAATTTTTAACAGGAATTTAAAAAATAAATTAAGCTTCTTTTTTTAAAGCTATTTAATTGACAAATAAAATTGTATATATGTAAGGTGTACAATGTGATGATTTTATGTGCATCAGTATATGTTTATTAAATAATTGACGTTCTCAGATCTGACTTGGCTTCCATAGCAATTTGAAGAGACCTGGCCTCTGCCAGCAGCTCAAGTAAGAGTGGCAAAACTCTGCCTCCACTTAAGCTTCTCCATTGATGAGATTTATTGAGGTGGAATTTATGTTGGCATTTAGGAGTGTTAATTGACTTTTAGAGACTCTTCAGATTGTCATGGAGCACCTTCTTGACACAGAAATTAATTTTATAAAATGGAATGGAACAAATGAAATTAGAACATACCTGTGATGGAGGTGGGGTGGAGAGGATGTAAAATGTAGTTTGCATTTTAAAAAATTATTTTAAAGTCAGGTATGTCATAAATAGAAGTATTACTAGGAGCTTTATATACATATCATTTATTTTTATATATTATATCACACATTCTCACAATTACTTTATTCTTTTTGTTTTTTCCTCCTCAGCTTCCCAAGTAGTTGGGACTACAGGCACATGCCACCACGCCCAGCAAATTTTTTGATTTTTTTGTAGAGACGAGGTCTTGCTTTGTTGCCCAGGTTGATCTCAAACTCTCAGGCTCAAGCAATCCTTCTGCCTCAGCCTCCCAGAGTGTTGAGATTACAGGTGTGAGCCACCATGCCTGGCCTCTCACAATTACTTTATTCTTATTTTACACATGAGGGATCAGAGGCTTAGAGAAGTCAGAGAATTAGTATGTGGTAGAGTGGAAATTCAAGTGCCAGTCTGGTTAACTCAAAGTACTAAGTTGCTTTCCTCATTAGTAATTATAACTACCAAAGTAACTAATTAAATACTTAATATTGATTAATACTGTTAATTAAGTAACTCTTATTCTTAAACATAGATTCATAAAAGTATGGCATTTATTCTCTAAATGAACCTACAGAGTGCAACACAGATTTGTTTCCTATTTTCATAGGACTTGAGTGAGAAGAGAGACACTAAACAAATCCTTAATAAAATACAACTGTGATAGGTGCTATGAAAGGAACTGATAAAGCTCTGTGAGAAGAAGGGTGCTTAATTTAGTTGAGGGGGGGACGGGTCAGTCAGGAAGGGCTTCACTGAAGAATTACAGCTACGCTTATGCCTGAAGGATGAGTAGAAGTTAGCAGGTGAGAGTAGATGAAAAAGCATGTCAGATGGAGGAATCTAGTGGTTTCAAACTTTTCATCAGCAGAGGTTTTTTAAAAAAATTGCTTAGTCACTATATAGAACTGGATAAAATTATGGCTACTTGGGTTGAAGTAGGTAGGAATGGCTTTACATCTTCACAACATACCCACTGAAAAGGAACCCTTAAGCAGCACCATGGAAACTCAGTTTCACAGTTTGAAAACCACAGATTGTGTCCAATTCTCTCATTTTATAAATGGGGAGACAGTTTTGGCAATTTTAAGAAATTTGCCACTGACAAATTTAAAGCTAACCATGTGAACTGCTCCTTCTGCAACGCTTTGCTTCCTTTCTGAGTGTCCTATTTGGTGATGGAGGGGAAAGGGGATAGCAAACATTTGCTATGCATAACATAGCAAGCATATTGCTTTGAGTGCCAAGAAACACAATGCCCATCATATAGTTACTGATCCCTAACTATATGATGGGCATTGTGTTTCTTGACACTCACTGTCTGTGTCCTGGGAGAGAGGCAGCAGGTAAATCTGAAAATAGCACAGGGTTACGTGCAGATCCTATGGGAGCACAGGGGAAGGGAGTTACCTGGGGGTGGTGCAGGAAAGCAGTTGTCTTGGCCTTCTGGGGCTAGGACCAGAGGATATGGGGTTGAGGAGTTGTTAGGAGGGGAGGAATCATTGTAAACTTCTTTTTAAGAAGTTTCAAGCAAGCAAGAAAGAAAGGTAGGAGGATGATCACTAGAGGGAGAAACAGGATGGAGGAGAAGCCATTTGTTTTGTATTTTAAAATGGAGAAACACTGGAGTGTAAACTGAAAGGAAGAGGACTTTGGGAAGAAGAGAAGGAAGTAAAGTATGGGGCTGGGAAGGGGATGGAAAGCTGGCTGGTGCTGGTCTCGGTTCTGTCAGAGAACTGTGCCCACAGACACTGGCAGCCTCTGCAGGAGGGCTCTCTAAGACCGCCACAGCAGTTTTGATGTAGCTGTAAGGGCATGCAGGCTCCTGCCAGATTCCAGCAACTCCAGACTTGCTATGTATGGTGAGTCCTGGCCACGTGCAAGTTCTTGTTTGCCCTCCTCCAGCCACAGTTGCACTGTTCAAACACCCACACATGCTGCTTTGTTATCTGAACTAAAGACCTATGCAACATTTTACCAATACTGCATAACCTAAGTGTACTGGTACCTGCTACCCAGGAGCTTGTTCTTTCTTTCTTTCTTTTATTTGATTTTTTTTGAGTTGAGGTCTCACTCTGTTGCCCAGGCTGGAGTATAGTGGCATGATCATGGCTTGCCACAGCCTCGACCTCCCAAGTAGCTGGGACTACAGGCATGTATCACCATGCCTGGCTAATTTTTTTTTTTTGTGTTGGAGTCTCACTCTGTCGCCCAGACTGGAGTGCAGTGGCCGCTCCCGGCCACCGCAGCCTCACCCTGCTGTGCTCCGGCGATCCTTCTGCCTCAGCCTTCCAAATAGCTGGAACTACAGGCACGCGCTACCACGCCTGGCTGATTTTTTGATTTATTGTAGAGCTGAGGTCTCACCAAGTTGCCCAGGCAGGTCTCGAACCCGCGGGCTCAGGCAATCCACTCACCTCAGCCTCCCAAGGCGCGGGATTACAGGCTGAGCCAC
>CAUYQG010196136.1:0-16434 GCA_963574415.1 Tarsius wallacei
GGCTACTGTCCCATTAGCCCCTGGAGGGGTAAATAGCCTTTCAGCTTCCTTGTTGATCCTTTTTTTTTTTTTGTGAGTTGGAGTCTCACTCTGTCACCCAGACTGGAGTGCAGTGGCTGCTTCCAGCCACCACAGCCTCGAACTGCTGGGCTCCGGCGATACTTCCGCCTCAGCCTTCTAAGTAGCTGGAACTACAGGTGCGCGCTACCACACCCAGCTAATTTTTTGATTTATTGTAGAGATGAGGTCTCGCCAAGTTGCCCAGGCGGGTCTCGAACCCACGGGCTCAGGCAATCCACTCACCTCAGCCTCTCAAGGCGTGGGATTACAGGCTGAGCCACCGAGCCTGGCCTTGTTGATCCTTTGAATGAGACATCTTGGACAGGGTCACATGGAAAACACTAGGTCTTTCGTATTTAATTAGCCTTTGTGTGTTTTCCCCACTAGTCTTTGTGTATGTTCCCCACTTTTTGGTTAAAAATGATCTGTATAGCAAAGTTATAGACCACATATGCAAGTAGGACACACAAGGCACCTGTGATCACACCAAGAGATAATTGCCCTTGACACCTTTTAGACCATTTTCTAACTGGTGTTCAGTTTTATATAACTGTGTGATATGTGAGTACTGATGACACAAGAATAGTGAAGCTAGCAAGCAAAATTATAGATTAGTCCATGGTGCTGCCTGCCTTTGTGACCCAGAAAATCTGATGATCCCTGTAGGAACTCCTGGTTCAGTGAGATCTGTGGAGCACGTGCTTTTTTTTCCTTTTCTGTCCCAGTCTCTGTTCACCTCCATCTCCTTAATCCATTAAGGTTCTCTGGGGGTAGCTCCCCCTTCCTCATGTGTCAACACACAGAAGGAAGATTCACAAACTCAGGTCTGTTTCTCAGCTGTTTTCTGTTAGCCTGTTTGGAACAAGAGAGAGATGTTTTTCTGCTTTCTTTTAGTTACAAGCGATATATTCCAGAAACACTGAATAAATCCATCAGACAGAGGAACCTTCTCACCAGGATGCGGATAAATAACGTTTTCAAGGATTTCCTAAAGGAATTCAACAACAAAACCATTTGTGACAGCAGTGTGTCCACTCATGACCTGAAGGTGAAATACCTGGCTACCTTGGAGACCTTGACAAAACATTACGGTGCTGAAATATTCGAGACTTCCATGTTACTGATTTCGTCAGAAAATGAGATGAATTGGTTTCATTCAAATGACAGTGGAAACCTTCTCTACTATGAAGTGATGGTGACTGGAAATCTTGGAATCCAGTGGAGGCAGAAGCCAAATGTAAGTGGCCGAGGCTGAAATGAGAGTGTCCTGTGTCACATGGTGTCTGCTGTTGACCCTGCTGGAGTGATCTGTGTGCATAGGCTGGTTCTATCTGGGCTAGAGACTGTGTATCGTTTATCATTTATGTTGTAGCACACGTAGCACAAGGTCTCATAAGTATTTATTGAGTTCTGTAGGGAAATCAAGAAGTATAATATCCTATAACATGTAGTAATATAAGCATAACAGCAGACATTTACTGCATACTTACTCTGTGCTAAGTACTTTTCTAAGCATTTTACAGGTATTAACTCATTTATTTCTAAAAATAAAAAACCTTTGAGGGAAGTACTGCCATTATCTCCATTTTACAGATGAATACAAAGAGGCACAGAGAAGTTGAGAAACTTGCCCAGGGTCATAACTAATATGCACTTGTGCCAAGAATTGACCTGAGGCCTCTGACTCCATGCACCTGGCTGCTTTGGCATCACAAGATGTTTGTTGGATGGGGCAACAGAGCAGAGTGGTTTAAGAGCATGGATTCTAAACCTCCCTGAACCTGGCTCAGATCCTATCTGCATGGCTTATGGTTAGATGGCCTTGGGAGGGGAGGGTTCATATTGTTCATCTGTTAAATGGAGGTACACTTTATCTAACTCACCGGGATCCTGAGAGAACGAAGTCTGGCATATAGTAAATGTTGAATAAATTACAATTGCCATAACTATTGCTGTAAGTAATAATATTGAAGCAAATGTGAGATTCATTTTCTCTTATTTTATTCTCGTGCTAAAATAACAATGCCTAACTTAGGCTTTCTGTGTGGCAGGTACTGTGTTTGCCTCATCTCAGAGAACCTTGTGAAGATGTAAGCTTTCCGTTTTATGGACAGGGAAGTGGCAGCTCAGAGGGATGACATGGCTAGTTAAGTAGCTGGCAGAGGCAGGAACTTAACCTTGACCTCTGGTCTCCAGAGCTCATGCTACACAAAATAGTCACACTTGTGCAGACATGTGCTATTCAATGTGTAGATTATTTCAAGCATGGGATTCACATCTTCTCTGGAAAATCCTGACTTGGGTACTGTTACAAAGTCAAGAGAGTTGGAGGTAGAAGGAGAAAGCTCATGTTTTGGCCAGTCCTAATCGGGAAGAATGTGTTCTCTGCCTGTGTCGAAGCACACATAGTAGGTGGAGGTGAGAGGACCTGGACGTGGATGCGTATTGAATGAGCAGCTGCTTCCTTGTCAGAGTTTACAAGCACGTTGTATATTATGGAAAGGGCTTAGCGTGCTCTCTAAGGTCTCTTCCAGACGTGGAAGCCCAAGATTCCCTGGGGGAACCTAGTCCTTCCGTCCTAAGCCCACAGGCACCAGCTCCCCCAGCCCCTCTGCAAGTCTCCTCCTTGTACCTGGGCCCTGCCTCGGTTTGCCAAAAGCACTGGCCTTTTACAAATAGGAAATGAGAAGGCAAACTTAATGCTGTCACTTATGTGCATCTTATCAGGTTGTTCCTGTTGAGAAGGAAAAAAACAAACTGAAGCGGAAAAAACTGGAAAACAAACACAAGAAGGATGAGGAGAAAAACAAAATCCGGGAAGAGTGGAACAACTTTTCTTACTTCCCTGAAATCACTCACATTGTTATAAAGGAGTCTGTGGTCAGCATTAACAAGCAGGACAACAAAAAAATGGTACGTTCGCTCCAGAAGCTCTGTAGTCTGGATCTGGAGGCACGAGGGAGTGTTGCTGAAGACGGTTACCCAGCATGTGATTTTCCGAGTTCCTGTCTCAAAGAGAAAATCTAATGATTTTCTTCCTTGGGCCAAAAAGTCCCTATTGCTGAGGCATTAGCAATGTCAGTTTCTAAGTTACACTTGTGCACTCCAGGGCCTTTCTTTGGTCTTCAAGTGTGAATCTGCCTTTGGGTTTGCTGCCCTTTCAAAGATAGTTCGGCATCAGTATTTAATTCACAAAGCTAGCAAATTTGAAGGAAAAGAAGATCTGTGAATGTCAGCCCATTCCCCAGGGGCTCCTACGAGGCCTCTCTGCTGAGCTGGGCGGGTCACCTGGAAAGAGATGGGTGGGGCACCCGCTTTGCACTTCAGCAGGCTGTCAGGCGAGCGGCGGCCACAGTGGCAATGCGCCCCGTTGGTGTCAGGCACACCCACGTGACTCTCGGACAGAGGAAGGGGTGTCCAGTCTCACGTCTCACTTCCTCTATTGGTGTCACATGAGGACATAGTGTAGACAAGCAGGCCAGTTTGTCAGGGGAAGTGGGAACTCTGCCAAAATAAACCTGTTTGTGCCAGGAGAAGTCACAGCTGACAACACGTGGGGAACATGGCCGGTGAGACAGAGTGCTCTCCTGTGAGAGGGCCAACGTAAGAAAGGCCACATTCTGCCTAAAATGTGGCAAGTGGTATATCAAATGATAGCGCTCAGTGCTGAGAAAGAGCCAGGTGACACGGTTCGGGACAGATAGTCCCGCTCTTATATCCAGGCTGACTTGTCTTTTTGGCAGAACCTCTTGGAGAGCAGTTTGGCAGCATGCATTAACAGCCTCAGAAATATCTATATGTCCCTCTGTTCAGGAATCTAGGGAATCTATCTTCCAGAAACAATGTGAGAGGCAGGTGCTGGGTTATGAATAAGGATGTTCACTCCAGTGGTATCACAGGGTCAAAATACTGAAAATAACCCAATTACACAGTAAGAGAATGGGAAAATAAATCACAATTCATGTGAGTGGAATATTATGCAACCAAATTGCTGAATTTTTTGATGATGTGGAAGAAAGCTTTCATGAATGGAAAAAAAGTAGAATGTAAAACCTTACCTATAGAATGGTGCCAGACAATTTTGTTCCAAAAATTTTAATAGGTATGCATGTATATACACATGCTCTTGGGAAAATAACCAGATATTAACAGCTGTTTATTTATTGGTAGCATTATGAGTGGTTTTAATTTTCTTATCCTCCTTTTTATTTTTCCCCAAAAAATACATTAATATTATCAGAAAAATAGTGAAAACAAAGTCCAGAAGAACTCTGACAGCTGTTAGTAGATGGAAGGAGGGAATGATAAGTGCTGTTTGTTGAGCATATCATGACTGTTAGGCCCTGTGTTATATGATGTGCCTGCATTGTCTTGTTTAATCCCTACGGGAACCTTGACTGAAGGAATATCAGCATGATTTCTGGCAGGGAAACTAGTCGAGGCGTCGAAACTTGTGCAGGGTCGTCTTATGGGAGGAGGCAGCAGGCACTTGCCCAGTTCTATCTGGCTCCCGTCTGCGCTCCTTACCTGTGCTGCTTTGGTTCCTACAGCATCAGCATGCCCCAGGGACCTGAGGGGAGTGAGGGAGAGGTTGGCGTGTTCATGATCTTGCTTTTCAGCATAGCCAGGCTCTTAGATTGCGGGCAGAGGAGGAGAAGCTCCAGACACTGGTGCACATGCTGTGAACCTGCCCCATCCTGTCCTGGCTGAGAGTCATGTCTGGCACCTGACTGGTGCCCAATCCTCTTAAGTCAGAGCTTGTCCTGGCCACATGGGTGGCAATGCTGTGCCAAGCTGCGGTGTTGTGTAGGCAGTAGGAGGAAGGCAGGAAGAAAGACTTGATCTCCCCATGCCTCTGTTTTCCTTTACAAACACTAGGCCTTCCTGCGTGGCGGGCGCTTCCTATGCTGGCTCTTTGCAAATGTCAATGCTTAAGTTTCTTATCCACCCTATGGGTCTCTCATCAACCCGTTTTACAGGAGGAAACTGAGGCACAAAGAGGTTGAGTAACTTGCCCAAGGTCACAGTTGTTACGTTAAATCTTCTGAAACTGCCAATATTTGACAATTTTTATCTGACAAAGATGGTGACTACATGCGCTTAGACCTATTAGCAGGTGGAGATGCTGCGATCCGAACCCAGAGTAGCCGACTCCGGAGCCTGGGGCCAGCCATCCTCGATGCTGCCTCTTTAGTGTCTCACTCTTGTGTTGTCCCCTCCCAGCCTCAGATTTCCAAGGCCTGTGATCGGGCAGTCCTTTGGCTGCCAGTCTTTCAGGAAAGCGTGGTGCCAGTGTGCTGTCAGGTCAGACCTGGCTTGTCACTTCTCTCTGCCTCTCCCTGGCTTCTCCCATTTCTGTGTAATCTCCTGCTCTCAGGGAACCTAAGTGCTCATTTAGCCTTGCTTATAACACATGCTCATTTAGCCTTGCTTATAGCCCTGCTCATTTAGCCTTCCTTATAGCCCTGCTCTTGTTCCAGAGTGTCTTGAATTTGCTCTCTAGGGTACCTGTACGGGGGTGCCAGGCCACACCTTGGGGCAGCGTACTGAGCTCAGAGGCTCCTTCCCAGGGTGCCCTCTCTGCGGTGGCCTGCCCTCTCTTGGCCTCCTTCGCTCACAGCCCCAGGGCATACTTCCTTTGGCATTGCAGCTGTCACCAAGTCCCTCACATACCTCCTGCCTGGTGACTTGTGTCCACTTGCTCCCTTTCCCCCTCACTGGTGATGCCACCAGCCTCTTCTTCCTCTAGGTCTGTGGGAAGAACCTTATTCTCCAGTGTCACTTTGCCCTTCCCTGAAGGTTCAGGTGCTTTCTAATATTTTTGTGAGTCAGAGCTCTAAATCATGGCTTTGTATGCCTCCCCAACCCAGGACATGTTCTTGGTTGACCCCATGGCTTCTCTCAAACGGCCAGTCTCTGCTAGGGATCTGTGATCAAGACAGAAAACCCCATGCCTTCACCAGAAGTGTTTTTCTGAGGCCCTTCCTTCATGGAAATTCCCTCCCTCTTCCCACTCTGAGTAAGACTCTGCTTCCTCCAAACCCTCCCAGGTCCCTGGGCTTCATCTAGCAACCTCATTGTCGTGTCTGGGACCATTCCTGGGCTACAAACCGGGAGTTTCACCTTCCATACCATCCCTGCCATGAGATGGAGTGCCTGTGCCTCTGTTTCCTTTTCTTCCAAGCAGGACTCCTGCTGACTCAGGGGGTCTTTGTTTAGTGCCAAGACCAGGGTGCCCGTTCTGCTCCTGCCACTCCACTTTGGGCCTCTGCCACCTTGATTCAGGCTGCTGCTTCTCCTGTCTGGACCCAAGGCTCAGCGTCTCCACAGGTCTCCTTGCCTGCTGCAGCCACCCCCACACCCCCACCCATGCCACACCCACACATACTGTACCTCGGCTGATAGTTCTGAGCTAATAGGTAATTGACCAGTAAAAGGCCTGTGTAACTGCAAGGGGGCAGTTAGTATCAACACAGGGATTTTCCCTTTGGGCTTGGCATTGTGTTTCCGGAATCTTCTCCCCAGCACCACCTCACACGGGCAGCTGCTAGAGGTGATGGACACGGGCTGTAACCTTGGGGGTTTCTTCTCTCTCCCCAGGAACTGAAGCTGTCTTCCCACGAGGAGGCCTTGTCCTTCGTGTCCCTGGTAGACGGCTACTTCCGGCTCACCGCAGATGCCCACCATTATCTCTGCACAGATGTGGCCCCCCCGTTGATTGTCCACAACATACAGAACGGCTGTCATGGTCCAATCTGGTTGGTTCCAGAGCCTTTCACTTGCCTTTCATTTGTGGAGAGAGCTCTCGTTTTAGCGGCGAGGCGGGTGGCCTCTTCAGACCCGGATGTTGTCAGTTGTGTGGGCTGGGGCCAGTTGACCGTGTTGGCTCGCACGTGCTGGGCGTCCTCCTCTCCCTGCTGTCCAAGCTCTGGTCGGGCCTTTCTGCCACCTTCTGCCTTGCTCCTTGCTGCAGCTCCCCGACTCTTCTCCCCCCTCGCCTTCCCTAGCTGACTGAGAGGTGCTACCCTTCCCAATGCCCGCTGTGGCAAACGCTGTGTATGACTCAAGAGAGACAGGAAGCAGCTGGATGTGGGGCCATCGCCTGCAGTCCCAACTACTGGGGAAGCTAAGGCCAAGGACTCATTCGAGCCCAGCAGTTCAAGTCCAACCAGGGCAACATAGCAAGCGCTCTGTCCCTAAAAAACAATCCGTAGCCGGGCGCGGTGGCTCAGCCTGTAATCCCGCGCTTTGGGAGGCCGAGGTGAGTGGATTGCCTGAGCCCGCAGGTTCACGACCCGCCTGGGCAACTTGGCGAGACCTCATCTCTACAATAAATAAAAAATCAGCCGGGCGTGGTAGCGCGCGCCTGTAGTTCCAGCTACTTGGAAGGCTGAGGCGGAAGGATCACCGGAGCCCAGTAGGTCGAGGTTGTGGTGGCCGGGAGCATGCCACTGCACTCCAGTCTGGGTGACAGAGTGAGACTCCAACTCAAAAACAAACAAACAAAAATCCGTTTTTTTCAAAGGAAGGTTTCAGGTCTCAGCATCAGTATAGTCAACAGGATCCTCAGTCAGCGTGTCTTAGGGTGCCAGATGAGTGAGTGGTGGAGACCATGATGCTGACTTGGCCTTGGGACCATCAGGGCCTCTGTGGGATATCTGGGTCCCCCTGCATCTCAGGGCTGGTAGCCTGTGGTCAAACCCCCTAGCGATGGGACATTTAGCACTGCACAAGGCAGTCCATAGCTTGATTACAGCTCTCACGATGACAGATGTTCAGAGCTTTCGGATACGGAGCTGTGGATGGCCTCTCTGTGACTTCTGCCTCCCCATTTGAGGGCTCTTTTGGAGGCACCAGGGATCTCGTTGAGTTCCTCTTACATATGACTGGCCTGCAGGCAAAAGAAAGCCACTAGTGTGTCCGCTGCAAGCCTCTCTTTCCAGAACACCGTGTATCTAGGGAATCCTGTCTTCCTTGTGACATGCTTTTCCCCTTTTGTCCCTGTCCTGGCTGCCTGTGGCCAGGTGGCCTGGTAGTGGTGTGGCCCCTGGCCTGGAGAGACTCACAGACTCATTGGAAGACAGACACACCTAGGATTGCAGAGCAAGGGCTTGGACTTGAAGGGCATCTCCCTCCAGTGTCCCAGCCACAGCTGTGCTCCAAGCCCTGGCGCTTGCTTTCCCCTTGGCTGAGAAGCCCTTTCCTCCAGAGTCTGCAGGCTCACTTCCTTCAGGTGTTATTCAGATGCCACCTTATCCATGAAGTCTTCCTGACCACCCCTTCCTCCTCTCTAGCCTATGCTCTCTGCCACTTCACTCTGCCTTTCTTTTCCTCAGTGACAGTCATTTCCTCCTGGCATACCATGTGTTTACACAGCATAACATTTTTGCTGGTCTGCCTGCCTTGACCTCCTAGAGCATGAGGCTTATAGGGGCAGCGGGCAGCTTCTGTCTTGGGTGCCTCGTTCACTGCCTTCCTCAGTGTGCAGGGCTGGCATGTCATGGGCCCTCTGTGCGTATCTGTTGAATGGACAGATATCTTATGTTTGGGGGAGGCTGACGCTCACTGCCTAAGAAGCCTTCTCGGGGTGGGTAGCCTTTAAATCGTGTTAAACATTGAGGAATCAGGGTGCCTGAACGATGCATATTTGTATACCTAACCCTTAACTGTACCCCACAATTTTAAAGTAAAAAATATGTTTAAAAAAAACAAAACACTGAGGAATCAGTGGAGGCAAGCCAGGTCTTAAAGAGGGAAGAGCACACCTGGTAAGGGGTCAGCGTGTGCAAGGCAGAGAGGGGCCAGAGACCACAGGGCAACTGGAAAGTTCCCCGCGTCTCTGTCTCTCTAAAACGTGTGGCCCACACGGGCCCTCTCTCACTAACGCTCAATACTAGCATGCGCCGGTTGCTCGTGACCATCACACGGACTCAGCTAGTGCTCGCTGTCCTTGGTGTGATAGGACTCACTGTCCTGGGCACACAAAGAAGCACAAGACAGGCCTGTTCCCTACTGATATCTTTCTCAGCCTCATCCATGGATTCATCCAAGGTGTTATTTATCGAGCACCTACTGTGAGCTTTGAGGATATAACAGTAAACAAAACAGCCTCAAATTGCCGCCCCCATGAGCCTCGTGCTCTGGTGGGGCTGCCTGGGGTGGAGGGAAGGGGAGGAAGGGTGTGATCCCTCCCCACAACCCCGCATCATGGGCCACTCCTCCCCACCAGCCTGGGGGGAGGCTGTGCTGGCTGGAGCTGGAGATGGCATCTGTGGGGAGCCTGGGGACCCGTGGGGCCAGTGCCCAGGGCAGCAGCCTGAGTCCTCGACTCGGCCTTGGAGACGGTCTGTTCCGAGTCTGTGCAGGACTTCCCTTGCCTCACATGCCCTATCAGAGAGGACTTCCAGGTCCCGGGCAGGTGATGTGGGGGCCACAGGACTCGAGGAGCTCAGGAAGGTGGCTGTCCAGACGCTCCGGTGCCACGTGAGTGAGCTCTTTCTCCCTCCGTCTCCTTCTCCCTGTAGCACAGAATACGCCATCAATAAATTGCGGCAGGAGGGCAGCGAAGAGGGCATGTATGTGCTGAGGTGGAGCTGCACCGACTTCGACAACATCCTCATGACTGTCACCTGCTTTGAAAAGTCTGAGGTCAGTCGACATTGGCTTGGACCAAGTCCTGTGCCTGCGGGGGGCCCAGTGCAGCCTGGTCCAGGAGCCGCTGCAGAGAACCAGCCTTAGTGGGGGTGTGGGGAAGAAATGCCTGGGTCTCTGAAAAATCCCTGGGGGGGTGTGTAGGGGCACCCAAGGGTCTCGAGATGACTGCTCCCAGGCAGTCAGACTCTTGTATCCTTTCCCATTGCGGCCCATGGCAGGGGTCCATCATGGCCCTGGAAGATAGAATGTGACCAGAAGACCAATTCTCACCAAACACACACAAAGTTTAGTGTAATTACTTGGAGTGGTTTGTTGCAGATTCAGCGCCAAGATCATCGCAGGCCCAAAGCTGTGTCTGTCACTCGCATTCACTGGCACAAACCAGTGCCCCAAATGCTACCTCCTCAACATGGCATAACGGAGTTTTCCAAATAGCTTCCGACACCTCAACAGACCAATTGCCCCCCATGTTGCAGCCGTGGATGGAGATGTCTGTTAGTGAGTCAAGTGTAGCTGGAGCTGGGAATGATGGGAGAGAAGCCTGAAGGCTGAGATAAAAGCCAGCATGGCTAACTTGGCTTTCCTAGGCCACACCTGCCCCTGTTATTTGTGTAATTTTTTAAAAATATGAAGCTGAATAGTTTTAAAGACAATGAGTTTTGCAGATTAGTCAAACACAGGCTTGGCATGAACTGGGAGAATTGGGGTAGTGAGGGGCCTTTGGAGTGGAAGTCAGACATAGGAAGGTAAGATACTAGAACCCTGGGATCCGGACTCAGTCAAGGGTAGGACGAGGAAAGGCAGAAGGAAGCCCACACTGCCACGTGTCCCGGGTGAGGCCATGCAGGAACATCACTACCTGCCTGCAGGCTTTCCTGAGCACTGGCCTCGGGCCGATCAGGCTCGCTGGCACAGAGCTGGTCAGCCTGTTGCCCTCACCTCACAGGACGCGCGTGCTCTTTACGTGCTGGTCTCAGGAGGAAGTGCAGTGTTTCTGAGAGGGAGGGCTGCATGAGGCAGCCCGGCCACCTTCTGAGGTGGGGTTGACTTGTGCGGTGCCAGGAGTGTCCGTGACTCAGTAGCACAGCCCGCTCATGTCAGTTCACCTGGGAGATAGCAGTTGCAGAAGGATGACGCCTGCGGCTTATGGTAGCTCACCCGACACTTACCGACTTGTTCTTGTTTAAGCCTTATAACAGCCACAGGAATTAGGTGGTGATAATATCCCACTGTACAGATGAAGTAACTGAGGGTTTTTTTAATGTCCTGTCCCAGTTTACATCTTAGGTAGGTCTTTCTGGCCCTCATTCTTTTTTCTTTTTTTTTCTTTGAGTCGAAGTCTCTCTCTTTGTTGCCCGAGCTGGAGTACAGTGGCATGCTCATGGCCACCGCAGCCTTGACCTGCTGGGCTTGGGTGATCCTTCCGCCTCAGCGGCCCTCATTCTTAGCCGCCAAAATACTTTACTCTGTACAAAAAGAACCCATGGGGAAGACTTGTCCTACCTCCTCCTCTCTGTGGCACCACCGAGGCCCTAGCCAGGACCGCATGGCCAAGCACCGGCTCCCAGTGCCGCCTGCTTGATAGACGCGTGGCCAGGAAGAGCTGCGTTCGAGGGAGTTCTCGGGCACACGTTGCTGTCATTATCCTTACTTTATGCCTGTTTACTAGTCTTTGTGAAGCGCTGAGTTTTTCAGTGCATCGTGTCCTATAGTCGTAATAACAGTCGTGTGAGGGTGGTATGGTCATGAACTTCCTCTCACAGGGCAAGAGCCAGGTGACGCTTCTGCGGGAATAACTGCTCTCTGTGCTGTAGTGTTGGCTCCTTTTTATGAGTGCCTTCTCACGCACCCCCTCTTATTTATGTGTTAGTTGGCTTATTTATGGACGATCAGCTTTTTACCTTTGAATGATCTTAGGTTTAAAGACATGTTACAAAGTTTGTGCAGAATTTCCATACAGGCTCCACCCAGCTTCCCCTAGCCCCTGGTACATTTGCCTAACTGCGTTTTAAACAAGTGGTTTCTGGTCATTTCTCGAATGGCAGGTGCAGGGTAGCCAGAAGCAGTTCAAGAACTTCCAGATCGAGGTGCAGAAGGGCCGCTACAGCCTGCACGGCTCCGACCGCAGCTTCCCCAGCCTGGGAGAACTCATGGGCCACCTCAAGAAACAGATCCTGCGCACGGACAACATCAGCTTCGTGCTGAAGCGCTGCTGCCAGCCCAAGCCTCGAGGTTGGTCTCCGCCCCCAAGTGCCGCCTCCCCTCCGCGGTGCCCCTCGTCCCTCAGGAGACGCCGAGCCCAGTTCGGCCAAGACTCACCGGCTGGCTTAAACCCAGCGGCCCCATCCCACCGTTTCTAGGTGTTTTTCATCTAGCTATGGCAACCCTGCCCTCACCTCAAATCCCACCCTTTGGACATCAGCAGTGTCTGTAAAAAAGACACACACCTCTTCTTAGGGTCTCAGGCTGCAGGAAGAGGCGTGTTCAGGATCAGTAAGCAGAAAGCTAAGACGTTCTTTAAGATGAAGTGTCTTGAGAGCTCCTGTATCCTCAGTCGTTGGTTCATTGATCTAAGAAACATTCCTAGCACGTCTAATGCGGGCCAAGAACTATGCTAGACACAAAGAATCAGCAGTGCTTAAGACCCAGGCCCTGCTCTCTGAGGGTTTCCAGTCTAAGGCAGGAAACATTCCAGGCACACGAGGCCACTGCAGTATGTGATGGGTGTTTTAACCGACACATGCACTTCGAACCCTGGGGTCGAAAGAAAGGAGAAGTCCAAACCCCTGAGTCGCGTGACGTGGGAGGCTGCATGGAGGAGGCAGCTCTTCTGCCGAGTGTTAGAGCACGAGCAGGAGGTTGCCGGTGGGGCATCCCCGCAGAGCCACAGCACGGCAGCCCGAGCGGGGCTGCGATGGAGGCGGAGGCAGGGAAGGCAAGGCTGGGTGTGGAGTTGGACCACGGGGGCTGTGGGGGCCGTGACTGGGAGCTAGGACTTTGACCTGAAGGCACGGGGGCCACGGGAGGATAAGGAGTGAGGGGCCTGTGATCAGTGTCACTGAGGTCCTGCGGGTGGAGCGATCGTATCTTGGAGTGGGAGGACTGGAGGGACACGTGGGGTCACATGGCCAGTGCCTCATTTTGTAGATGAGAAAACAGAGGCCCAGAAGTGTGAAGTGGGTTTCACAGAAGGTCAAGGTCAAAGAGGGTTTTGAGCGCCAGGTCTAACCCGAATGCCAGATCTCTCAAATGTTGGATGGCTGACGTTCTTTCCCTTCAAGATGCTGCCTGCTTGTGTAAGATTCTTCCCTTAGAGGGGGTCGGGCCTCAAAGAAGGGGCGGCACGATTGCTCCTGAGACCCCTGGTAAGTGTCCGAGGAAGAGACTCCGAGGAGTCGCTGTGTCTGAGACACACTCGTTCTTCTAAGGGAACGCGTCGGTGAGTCTTCATGCCAGGGTGGGCAGAGGAAGCAACACCAGGACGGAAAGGGGCCTGGGCTCTTGATGTTTGAATCACTTTTCGGTCTCTCAGTGAGGGGCTCGTTACTGAACTTGCTGAAAGAGGAAGGACTTGTGTTCTTGTTGATCAGATAGGGTTTCCTGCCAGCCCCAGAGAATAACTGCAGTCTTTGTTTTCATGCTTGAAGATTTTCCGCAAAGGTAAAAACACGTCTGCTACTTGGCCGCGAGACCTCATAGTGAGTTAAAACCTTAAAGCCCAACGACCCTGTTTACCCACAGGAGTGGAGTCGAACCCTGTCAGGGCTCCTGAAACTCTGTGCTGAGTGTTTAGTGCTGCCCTTTCCACTTGACTGTGGACTCTTGAGCCTGGAGCTGGATCGCTCTCACTGTTCTGTGACTCAGGAGAAGACAGTTCCTCTGCACAGAACAGCCCTTCCGTGATTCCTGTTGAGGGAAACATTGTAGCAGTGACTGCCATGCTCACTCCATTTCTTCCTTCTGCTCAGTAGCTCTTTGTAGCTGTTTATCAAGGGGAGGAAATTGAGACTCAGAGATGTTAAGTGACTTGCTCAAGGCCACACAGCTAGCATCTTTAGTACGTATAATAATAGTAGCAGTAAATAATAATAGTAATAATGATAGTGGCTTCTGCTATGTGAGTAACGCTTAGAATTTGGCAGACACTGTTTAGAGATCTTTTATGGTCCTTCAATCCTCAGAACAGCTAGGAGTATATTCTTGTTCCCGTTGTACTTGCTCAAGGTCACCTAGGTAGGGGAAGTGCGGGGATTTGAACTCCCATCGTCCAACGCTAAGTCCAATGATTTTCCCTCTGTCACGCTGCCTTTGCAAAGGTGCAGCTGTCAGCCTAAGACGCCAGGGCACGGGCCAGTTCTCCTGACCTTGACAGAGCAGGAGTAAGCCTGTGTATGAGGTGCCCTTGCCTGGGGTGCCCAAAGCCCTCTGTCTCCCTCTGCCACTTGCAAGTCAGAGAAGTGGTGGGATCCTGGGCGTTTGGCTGCCGCGTCGGGTGCTCGACTCCTCTGCCCTCCTGACCACCAGGCTCAGATAGCCAGACCGCGATCTGGGTTTTTCACTTGAAAATGCACCCAAAAAACCCCTCATGGGAAACATGAAAAGCAAAGCGAAAAAGCAAGAGGCTACTCAGAGTGGGGTGACAGCTGGGCAAACCCCCTCCAAGGTCCTGTGTCCAGCCCTGCTGCTGTCTGCAGTCTGAAGGTGGCTGTGCTAGAAGCTGCATGGGGCCTGCTCTCTGTCAGCCCCTCCACACCCTCGCCTGTGTGGGCCACTTGAGCTTGTTTCCTTTGCCCTCTGGCTCTGACACTAAGGCCTCCTGCAGTCCACTTCCCAGGGCTCAGGGGCTATAGGGAAAATAGCAAGGATGCTAACAATGAAGAATCACTGGTCATACAACAGCTGCTGGTTACGGGGCGTTTCCTCCGCACCAGCACTGAGGGCAGCACTGCCTTGCATTCTCTCCATCCTGCATGGTAACCTGATGAGGGACACTGAAGTTATCCCCATCTTTCTAGTGAGAAAAACAGGTTCACGGAGGGGAAGTGGCTTCCCGCATTCACACCGTTGACCCTAGAGCCACAGTCCCTGAAGCGCCATGCAAATAGTCCTGAAACGGTCCCCTGCATCCGCCTCTCTGACGTCTCAGTGGCTCCCCTGCTTGACCTCTTCCCTGTGGACGCCAGGCAACTGGCCCTATCTCGATGCCTTGCCTCCCTCCCGCCAGCCCTGCGTTGCCTGTTGGCCTCTGATTTTACCCAGGTAACGGTGGAGTCAGGAACATGGAGGGAGTGGCCTCTGGAAAAAAGAGTGCTGAGGCTCTGAGTGCCCAGGGAGCCTCTACCTGAAGCCTGCCTCTGGCATCCAGTTGTGTGCCTTTTGCCGGCGAGGACCAGGGTTGTCGTGGGATGGTAAGAGGCCAGAGCCATCCCTGACTTAAGGTGACAACGGCCTGACCTTGGGCAAATCATCTAATCTCCCTGAGTCTCTGTTTTCTGATCAATAAAAGAAGATTAGAATACTGTGTACTTCGTAGGATTATCATGGAGGGCAAGGAGTTGATGCGTGTCAGGCTTTCGGAACAGCGGCAGCACAGAGAAAGCCGAGCATGTGGGCTCAAAATAAGTTGAAGAGGAAGAGGAGACCCGCCCCCAAGGGTGGCCGGGGGTCAGAGATGTCGTCCTGCAGCCCAAGGCATGGCCCTCTGCAGACCGGCACCAGCAGCTGCTGCCCTCCGGTGGCACGTGCGGGCGGCCTCCGTGGTCTCCAGGCTGTTCTCACAGGCCCCACCCCGGAGCCTTTTTGGTTGAAATCCAGGAACCAGGACTCAAAAGGCCACGTTTTTTCCCTTCACACATTGCTGTTTTCCAGGACAGGAAAGAAGGGACGAGAAAAGCACCTCTCGGTTGTCATTTCCCTCATATTCCTGCTTCGTTAAAAACACACTGAATATTCATTAAAAACCTTTCGCTCCTATCTGACTCTGAAAGGTCCCTTCTTCCTCTATGATAACCTTGTGGCTTTCGGTGGCTCCGTGGGGGGGAAGGCGGTTTCTGTGGATTATAGATTTCTTGGCCTGGCAGATTTTGTAATGAGCTTGCTGTTTGCATCGTAGAATTTGGGTGATGTTCCACTCGTAACCTGCGCTTTCTGGGGACATTTGGTAAATGCCTCCTCAGTTTCGGGCACTGCTGGGCCTAGAAGTTGTGAAAGGACCCTCTTTCCGGGTCACCTGCCCTGCTCTTCTGGCTCAGAGCCAGGGTTTGTTGTTTGTCTTCTCCTCCCTGGTTCCCATCACGCCCAAACCCCAAGGCACCTCCTCCTCAGGTCTCATTCTTCAGATATACTCTGATCATTCATTCATACATGTAGCAAACACTTTTTGAGTGCCTGCTATCTACCAGCTTGCGGAGGCGAAACAGAAAATAAGATAGACGCAGCCCCTGACTTCTTGCAGTTTTCACTCTTTGGTTTTAAAGTTTCATTTCCTTAGGGAAACCGTCCCTGACTTCTCTCACCTGGACGGATCCTGCTGTGCCGACCTTGGGGCACCATGTACCTGTCCTTCAGAGCAGCTGGACAGACTGTCACTTTCCATTTGTCGGGTTACTGATTTGATACGCGTGGCTCTGTCATTAGCCTGTGAGCTCCTAGATGGCAGGAACCAAGTTTTTTTTTTTTTTTTTGAGTTGGAGTCTCACTCTGTCACCCAGACTGGAGTGC